>QANZ01007536.1:137857-172789 GCA_003254925.1 Chamaecrista fasciculata
TGACCGGACACCCGTCGTAAGGAGTCAAGCGTGTGAAATTTAATTATACTCGAGCCTCGCAAGTATAACTATATTTATTAAAATATAGTATAGATGTTAACCCCAAGGTCGAACTCTCGCGGAACTCAATGTGATGAGGTAAGAAGAATTGTGACGAAGACTATAACTTCTATTCTTGAGGGTTGTCACGATTTAATATATCTTAATGAGTCAAAACAATACTTGAAACCCTAGAGATGGA
The DNA here is from genome assembly GCA_003254925.1 of Chamaecrista fasciculata. NCBI lineage: Eukaryota > Viridiplantae > Streptophyta > Magnoliopsida > Fabales > Fabaceae > Chamaecrista > Chamaecrista fasciculata. The sequence continues at coordinate 138,099 of QANZ01007536.1, forward strand.
CTATCATAGTTCATTCATTATAAAGATTAGATAATAAATATGCAATTACTTTTGTATGTTGGAACATGCATTTAAACTATAAACACAATCAATCAAACAATAGAGAGGGTACAAGTTAGGATAGGTAACTCATCCAAGACTGGATTCATGAGCTATTTGCCAAAGCTCTTTGGGACAATCTACATTATTGTCACATCGGAAAAATAAACAAACATATATATATATATATATCAATGGCGCTCCTAATATGCAAATAAGATATTGTAAACCACCCTTTAGCAAACCCTAAAGAGCTACTTCGTTAATCGTGAGAGAGACAGATTCCGGGAATGTCAAGGTCCCATTACTTTAACAAAATATGATCTACTACTTATATATAACGAACTTTAACAAGTACACTTGAAAGAGTTAGTCATACCTCATAAATGCAACATCAACATCTGGACTTAACAACGAAACATGGTGAACTCAAGTCACATCCTTGAGGCATTCCTCAACTATCTACCTACTTAGTTACTCATGCTCTAAGATGAGAACTATTCTAAGAGAGAATTGGAGTTTTCCTCGTTTCTGGATGCTTTGAGCGTGGAATGACAACCTCTATTTATAGTTTGGAGTAGTGTGCTTGATCCGCAAGTCAAGGGGAAAATTTCATCTCTGGGCCGTGGGCTGCGCCGGCGGCCCAATACGAAGGCGCAGCGAAATATCTGCGATATTTCGATTATATCTTCGTATCTTGAATCGTAGTCGTGCAAAACATACTCTACTTCTTCTGAATATTCTGAGCCGCGAGATTTCCAATCTGAGACGATGGCTCAAAGAGGCGGCGCAGATCCAAACTCTTTTGAAGACGTCATATTCCAGAATATTCCTGAGCCGTGTGAATCCTGTGTTTGGGCCGGCGGCCCACGTGGCGGCGCAGAGATATTCTGTGCTCAACGCGATTTTCTAGAATATTCTGATATTTTCCTCTTGGTTTGGCCCTGTTTGGATATCTGAAACACTGAATAAACCATTAAGTAGCACCTATTTATAAAATACAATAAATAACGCTAATTTACTCATTTTATCCACTTTATTCCACCATACCTTAGTGTTGCACTTAGCATTTTAATTGGTCTAATTCTAATATATTATTATTATAAACACACTAAAAGAAGGCCAAATAACTTGTTCACTTTGGGGCTGATCAGCCTCCAATTCCCAGTAGTCGTTTCCTATGTATTATTTCATATGGAATTGCAGAGGTACTAGTTCTAAGGTTTTTCCAGGACTGGTACGTGACATGAAATTTCGTTACAATTTGGATTTTGTTGCTTTGATTGAAACTAGGCAGAGTGGAAGTAATGCTGATAATATTGTTAAAAAGTTGGGTTTTGATGGACATCAGACAGTGGAGGCTAATGGTTTCTCTGGAGGTATTTGGTGCCTTTGGGATTTTAGTAAAGTCGATGTTGTGGTTAGACGTAGGGAGGCCCAATTTATTCATCTGGATGTCTGTAAAGATAATATCAACTGGGCCCACATTGTTGTTTACGGTAGTCCTGTCTTGGGTTTGAGGAGACAATTATGGGAAGATCTTCGCACTATTGGGAGTAATATCAATGGGCCATGGGCTGTTGGAGGAGATTTTAATGCCTTTATTTATAATTTTGAGAAGAAGGGTGGAAGCCTGAATGGGAGTAGGCCTAATCAGGGTTTCTTGGATTGGTTTGAAACGTGCGAGATGATTGATTTGGGGTTCACAGGAGTGGATCACACGTGGGCACGCAAAGATGTTGCTATTCGTTTGGACCGTATTGTTGTGAATAGGAGTTGGCGCTTACTATTTCCTAAGGCTGCTGTTTTTCGCCTTCCGTGTTTCAAGTCTGATCATAATCCTTTATGGCTACGGCTTGATCCTTCTTCCTCTCCAGGAAGGCGCCAAAATCGCCCTTTTAGAATGATTGTTGCTTGGCTGACACATGATGGGTTCCCGGGTGTGGTGAGGAAGGCTTGGGACTCCGATGTGAACTGGCATGAAGGCCTTGTTGAATTCTATAGCCAGGTAAAAACATGGAACAAAGATGTTTTGGGGAATATTTTTGCTAATAAGAGGAAAGTTCTTAAGGAGATAGAAAGGGTCCAAAATAAGATTAATTCTAGACCATGTTGGGAGTTGAAGCTTGAGCAACAACGGTTGTGGAAGGATTATGAGAAAGTCCTTTACCAAGAGGAACTTTTGTGGATGCAGAAATCTCGTTGCCAATGGCTTATTAATGGGGACAGGAATACGAGGTTTTTTCATACTACCACTGTTATAAGGAGGAAGAGGAATAAAATTGAAGCGCTTAAAGGTGAGGATGATGAGTGGATTTATGATGGAGGAGTTCTCATGAAGATGGCTGTGGATTTTTTCTATCATCTTTATTCTGAAGAAAGTACTTCTTGGGCCCCTCTTCAGATATGTGGTAAATTTACCATAGTAGAAGAGCATCTTATGGGCCTGTGCTCAAGCCCATTTACAGATGATGAAATTAAAGAAGTTGTTTTTGGTATGGGGCCTTTGAAGGCTCCTGGACCTGATGGGATTAACGCCCTCTTTTTCTAGAGCCAATGGGGTATTGTGAAGGGTTTGGTTACTTCTCTCATTCGGGATATTTTCCTAAACCCCAGTCTTTTGGAATTTGTTAATCAAACCTTGATTGTCCTGATCCCAAAAGTACAATCCCCTTGTACTTTGAAGGAGTTAGACCCATTAGTTTATGCAATGTAATTTATAAGACTGTCACGAAGATTCTGGCCAGCCGTTTAAAACTTATTATGCCTGTGTTGATCTCCCCTAATCAGTGCAGTTTTGTTCCTGGTAGGACGTGACAAATTATGCCTAAAGCCCAGAAAATATTACAGGGCTTCTTAGTGAGATGGTGTCTAAGATCACCCGCGAGAGATCATTTCATGATTTATCAATATATTTGATATTTTAACATTATATAATTTTAAAAAATCAACTACTAACAACTCATAAATTATATAATGTAATATAGATATTGGAACAATATTACAGCTTACAAAGACTTGCCTAACATAACACATGCAAGCTCGCTATTGGAAAGCCAATTTATTAAACTAAATCATACCATACACACAAGAAATTAAAACTAAAGTAGATTGAAATCATGCATAGAGATGGATGATATATAGAGTGTTGATCATCAAGGATCTGTGACTTGGAAAGCGTCACGATTCTTGACGACAATGTCATACATGTGGATGGAGTTGAATTTGGAAAAGTCTTTAGGGAGAGAGATGAGTTCAATAGAAGATTTCTTGTGGAATTGAAACAAATTAGGGTCATCGTAATACCTCTCCCAACCTAAATCATTCAAGAATTTCTCCAATTGAGAGTAGGACGTGACAACTTCTCCACTGGCTTTGTACACAAGTGCCTTCTTCTTCGTCTTATTCTGTGATCCCTCTGCTTCTGGGTTTTCCTCCAAACCAACCACACCGTTTTTAAATACCCAAACCCCTGACATTTTTATTAATGAATTACACTCTCAAATTTGATCCAATTGATCGATCAAAACACTATATATATAGTATAGCTAGACTTGTATGTTTCTTTGATTTGATGTTGAGGGATTTATATATATACATGTTGTGTGTGTGTGATTGTGAAGAAGGCCAAAACTAATAAAAAAAATTGGAAATATCGTGCATTTGGGGGAGGTGTGAAACGACTAAAGATGATGTTTAAAAATTGAAAATACTCTTGGTCGTCGAAATGTGCGCAAAAAGAAAATTGAAAAAATATTTACTAGCGTTGCATGCATATGTGTGGGAATAATTTTTTCTGAAGATTCTATCGGATAATGATCCAGCTGTTAACAAAAATATAAAATAGTTTTACATGCATATGTGTGGCATATATAAAAAATGCAGCTACAAAGTCAAAGTAACTGTTCGAAAACTAAGTTACGACGCATGACCCATGTAACAAGCTACATCGAGTGAGAAGTGTAGAACAATTAACTCATAAGGATTGATAATAAGTATGCTATTTTGCCTATTTTAAAAACATAATTACTAATTTATTTATATTCAAATCATAATTTTATCTTAATATATATTAGGTTTATATTCAAATAATGGTTTTACCATCAAAAGTGAGTCGTTGGAGCCAATTTTTGAAAAGTTGGCATTTAACTGCCTTTTGTAGGCCTATTAATTTAGGCACTAACAATATATTTAATAGTCACTTTATAGTCAAATTGATTTAAATGATATTTTTGTCATAGTATGCTAAAAATTTTAGCCTAAAATGAATAAAGTCCTCAAAATTAAGTAATTGTGGAAAAACTCTCTGAATTTTCAAAAGTGACAAAAGATCTCATGAATTTTCAATTTTGTGCAAAATAACTCATTTTATTACAATTTTCATTGAAAAAATCAATTTCTCTTTCTCATTCTTTGTTACTATTAATTACAATAATAGTTAATTTTTAATTTTGATCAATATGAAATGAAAAAATAATCATAATACAAAGAAAATTGTTTTTTTTTATTAAAACTCTTAATGAAAGGGACTATTTGCACAAAATAAAAAGTTTGAGGAGTATTTTGTCATTTTTCAAAGTTTAGAAGTTTTCTTTGGCATAGTAACCAAGTTACAAAAGGAATCTCCACATTTCAGCCTAATTATATTTAAATGATAACTCTTCTATAATTTATTTTGGACCTCAAAATTTAATTCTAAGTTTATTTTGTGTCTATTAAAGCAAAATTTGCTAGCTAACTAGGTTTAAAATAGAAAATACACTTCAAAAATATCAAAACCTGATTGTCATTAAACCGCAAGAAAACCCTGGAGATGCTTTTGAAAATTAAGAAAATTAACCCAACTTTTTTTCTATTTTGAGAGTAATCAAATTATTATTCCTAGCTAGCTTTACCGATTTCAAAATAACTATTTATTGTTTAAGAACAATTTAAAAATCTTAAAATGAGTTATATGTGCAAGTTGTCTTCTACTGTTATTTCTAATTAAATTGACCTACTTAACTATATTTTTCTTTATCAGAAATCTCTTTTATGTATATAATTCCTAAGACGACAATATCATACACAACATAATTGAGGAATTTCCATATTCAAGAAGATCATATGGCAAATTCCAAATTGGTGTTGGTTTTCTCCTTTATTGTGCACTGTGTTTTCACCACCAGTGCAAATGACAAACACCCAATGGTACCATCCATGTATATCTTTGGTGATTCAACTGCAGATTGTGGAAACAATCACCATCTAAATACACCAGCAAAGGCTAATTGGCCCTATGGTATTGATTTTAACAACAAAACAGGCCGATTCAGTAATGGCAAGAATGGAGCTGATTTTATAGGTAAGCCTCTTCGTTGTAGATTATATAAAAACAATTTTTTATTTAAATTACATTTACATTAAAAAAAAGGGCAACAACAACCATAATATCAATATTAAGATTTATGGAGGAATCTGAAACTATGACATGTGATTGTAGCAACAAAAATTTTAATTGAAACCATTGTTCTATACTTCAATTATTGATTGAAGACTCAAATACACGACTTTTATGTTTTTCGAATATATCACCCAAATCACATATAAAAAATAAATGCCTTGTTTTTTCATTACAGCTGAATATTTGAACTTACCGTTGCCTCAACCATACTTAAATCTCTCTGATTCTGAAAGAAGTCAAGCAAATACTGTGGTGAACTACGCATCGGGATCATGTGGAATCTTAAACACCACAAGAGCAGTAAGACAATGATGCTTCTCATTGATTTTTATCATGTGTTCTCTTATTTAGATATATGTTTCTTTGTTTTGTCCTCAATGTTTATTTATTTAGCTTCTAATCATCTTCAAATTACTACACTATTATAAAGGGAGAATGTCTATCTCTATCACAACAAGTTGAATACTTCACCCTTACTGCGACAAAGGATCTACCAAAAGCAATAAAGAATCCAAAGAAATTATGCCAGCACCTTGCAAAATCCATTTACCTTATTCTCACCGGAAATAATGATTATGTCCCTTTTGTGAATCAAAACATCACAGACAAATTTAGTCCAGAAGACTTTGCAGATTACCTCATCGACGAAGTTACAAAACAGATCAAGGTTCGTTTTAATGATTATATATTTCACTATATGTCAGAGGGTTGGGTTTCACATTGCTATATGTGACATATCGTCATTAGGTTTTACAATCACAAGTTTGCAAGAGACAAATATCTCTCCATATTATCATATATTGGGAAAAAATTAAGTTCAAACTTTGAGAGATCCAATCAATAGTTGAGTTGACCTATTCTAAGTTATATTTGAATCATTTTCAGATACTTTATGATCATGGTGCTAGGAAGTTTATGGTGTCTGGCATTTCAATTTGTGCGCCACATAATTATACAACAAAATTTTGCAATCCAAGATACTATAGTGACAAGATACCTCAAAGGCTTCAAGACTTACAAAAGAAACTCCCTGGCTTATTATATTCCGTATACGATGGCTACGAAACATACAAAAAATTATTTGAGAATCCTGGAGAATATGGTAAGCAAACTAGCTAATTTTATAAAGATTATTCTTGATTATATGAATCCATTGCCATACTACAATGCAGTCTTATATGAGATATCTTTACATGTACAGGTATGACACACGTACAAATACCTTGCTATGTTAATCAAAGTATACCAATGTGTCCAGATAGGTCAAAGTACAACCAATTTGATAGGTTCGGCCATCAAACTGAAGCCTCATTTGAAATTGCTTCAAAGGCTTGTTTTTATGGATCTGCTTGCACTCCCAATCTTCAGCATTTAGCCAGGGAACACATTAAAGATTCTACATGTAAAATTACAAAAGAATTAAAGTAATTCTTTTCAGTTGTCACTTTAATACACATTGTATGATGAAATTATTAGTACTTAATAGGTGAATAAATAAAATCGCATTCTTTTTCATACGAGGATTCATTCTAAATTTTTCAATTCCTTATTACATGTCACTGCAAATTCAACTGATTCATTAGTAATTTTATTTTTGTCAAGATAAATATTGTTTTACTTCCCCAAATCATACCAAGGAATTGAAATATTGAATGGTGTATATGAAATGAATATATAGCTCAATGTTTAAATGTGATAGAGTGGACCATCTTGTTTATAAACGGTCTTTTATATATATATATATAGGGGTTAGTTTATGATGCATAGTTTGTTTTAGGGGCATGAGATGCAATAGGTCCTGTGCCAATAAAATTATGACGCATGGAAGTGTTAGGTAATTTAATGTTGAAAAATAATAGAAAAATTAATTTTTTTAACCAATTAAAAATGTGTATGGAGTCACATCACTAGTTACATACAACTAACTCTTCCATGTGTCATAATTTTATTGGCTCATGACTCATTGCATCCCATGCTCTAAAACAAACTTTGCATCATAGTCTAACCCGGCCCATATATATATATATATATACATAGATATGTTCAAATTCATTCGTGCTGGCTTGCGGTCTAAATAGGCTGGCTTTAATTTTGAGCCAACTCTTTTTTTGTTGTATGTTCTTACATCTCATCAAAATACCTCATTTTAGAATCTTACATCTCATAATTAAGTCCTATGATTTTATAATTTTATTATCAAAAGTCACATTTGTTAAAAAGAAAAAAAATCTCTCAAATAAGATGAGCTATTTTAATAAAAATAATTCAAAATAAGCTTATTAATAACTCAAGATATAAATATAACAAATCTTAAATAATTGTATACTTAACTTGCTAAGAATATTGAGTTAGTTGTGATTGTTGAATATGTTCTGTTATTATTCTTTTTAGTGTTATTTTCTAGTAACTTTCAAGAATTTCTCCAATTGAGAGTAGGACGTGACAACTTCTCCACTGGCTTTGTACACAAGTGCCTTCTTCTTCGTCTTATTCTGCGATCCCTCTGCTTCTGGGTTTTCCACTAAACGAGTCACACCGTTTTTAAATACCCAAACCCCTGACATTTTTATTAATGAATTACACTCTGAAATTTGATCCAATTGATCGATCAAAACACTATATATATAGTATATCTAGACTTGTATGTTTCTTTGATTTGATGTTGGGGGATTTATATATATACATGTGTGTGTGTGAGTGTGAAGAAGGCAAACTAATTAAAAAAATTGGAATTACTATTGTCTTGTGTATTAGTGGGAGGTGTGAAACGACTAAAGATGAGGTTTAAAAATTGTTTAAAAATTGAAAATACTCTTGGTCGACGAAATGTGCACAAAAAGAAAATTTAAAATATATACTAGTGTTGCTTGCATGCATATGTGTGGGAATAATTTTTTCTGAAGATTCTATCGGATAATGATCCAGCTGTTAACAAAAATATTAAATAGTTTTACATGCATATGTGTGGCATATATAAAAAGTCAGAGTACTTAAAAAAAAAAAAAAGTTAAAGTGCACTTTTGGTTCCATAACTTTTGTTTAGGTCTCAATTTGGTCCCATAACTTTTTTTTGTTGCATTTTTGGTCTCATATCTTTGTAAAAAGTTGCAGATTTAGTCCCGTATTACTTTTGGTCCCATATCTTTTGATAAGGTTGAAGAATTGGTTCTATATCTTTGCAAAAAGTTTCACAGCCAATCCCATTTGATCCAAAGATATCAGACCGATTCTGCACCTGACCCAAAAATATGAGACCAATTCTGCAACCTGACTAAAAGCTATAGGACCAATTCTGCAATATGAGTCAAAGATATGGGACCAAAAGTGTAACACAGGACCAAATCTGCAACTTGAGCAAAAGATATCGGACTAAAAGTACAACAAAAAAAAAGTCATGAGACCAAATTGAGACCTGAACAAAAGTTATAGAACCAAAAGTGCACCTTGACCTATATAAAAATTGCTGCTACAAAGTCAAAGTAATGTTCAAAGCCTAAGTTACTAAGTATGACCCATGTAACAAGCTACATTGAGTAGAAGTGTAAGAATAATTACTAATTTAATTATATTCAAATCATGAATTTATCTCAATATATCTTACGTTTATATTCAAATAATGGTTTCACCATCAAAAGTGAGTCGTTGGAGCCAATTTTTGAAAAGTTGGCATTTAACTGCCTTGTGTAAGCCTATTAATTTAGGCACTAACAATATATTTAATAGTCACTTTATAGACAAATTAATTTAAATGATATTTTTGTCATAGTATGTTAAAATGAATAAAGTCCTCAAAATTAAGTAATTGTGGGAAAACTCTCTGAATTTTCAAAAGTGACAAAAGATCTCATGAATTTTCAATTTTGTGCAAAATAACTCATTTTATTACAATTTTAATTGAAAAAATCAATTTTTCTTTCTCATTCTTTGTTACTATTAATTACAATAATAGTTAACTTTTAATTTTGATCAATATGAAATGAAAAAATAATCATAATACAAAGAAAATTGATTTTTTATTAAAACTCTTAATGAAAGGGACTATTTGCACAAAATAAAAAGTTTGAGGAGTATTTTGTCATTTTTCAAAGTTTAGAAGTTTTCTTTGGCATAGTAACCAAGGTACAAAGGGAATCTCTACATTTCAGCCTAATTATATTTAAATGATAACTCTCTTAATTTGGACCTCAAAATTTAATTCTAAGTTTATTTTGTGTCTATTAAAGCAAAATTTGCTAGCTAACTAGGTTTAAAATAGAAAATACACTTCAAAAATATCAAAACCTAATTGTCATTAAACCGCAAGAAAACCCTGGAGATGCTTTTGAAAATAAAGAAGATTAACCCAACTTTTTTCTATTTTGAGAGTAATCAAATTATTATTCCTAGCTAGCTTTAACGATTTCAAAATAACTATTTATTGTTTAAGAACAATTGAAAAATCTTAAAATGGGTTATATGTGCAAGTTATTTTCCACTGTTATTTCTAATTAAATTGACCTACTTAACTATATTTTTCTTTATCAGAAATCTCTTTTATGTATATAAATTCCTAAGACGACAATATCATACACAACATAATTGAGGCCTTTCTATATTCAAGAAGATCATATGGCAAATTCCAAATTGTTGTTGGTTCTCTCCTTTATTGTGCACTGTGTTCTCACTACCAATGCAAATGACAAACACCCAATGGTACCATCTATGTATATCTTTGGTGATTCAACTGCAGATTGTGGAAACAATCACCATCTAAATACACCAGCAAAGGCTAATTGGCCTTATGGTATTGATTTTAACAACAAAACAGGTCGATTCAGTAATGGCAAGAATGGAGCTGATTTTTTAGGTAAGCCTCTTTTTGTAGATTATATAAAAACAATCTTTTATTTGAATTACATTTACATTACAAATATAAAGGGCAACAACAACCATAATATCAATATTAGAATTGTATGGGGAATCTGAACCTATGACATGTGATTGTAGCAACAAAAAATTTAATTGAAATCATTGGTCTATACCTCGATTATCGATTGAAGACTCAAATACATGACTTTTATGTTTTTTTTTAATATATCACCAAATCACATAAAAATAAATGCACTGTTTTTTTATTACAGCTGAATATTTGAACTTATCATTGCCTCAACCATACTTAAATCTCTCTGATTCTGAAAGAAGTCAAGCAAATACTGTAGTGAACTACGCATCAGGATCATGTGGAATTTTAAACACCACAAGAGCAGTAAGACAATGATGTTTCTCATTGATTTTTATCATGTGTTCTCTTATTTAGATATACGTTTCTTTGTTTTGTCCTCAATGTTTATTTATTTAGCTTCTAATCATCTTCAAATTACTACACTATCATAAAGGGAGAATGTCTATCTCTATCACAACAAGTTGAATACTTCACCCTTACTGCGACAAAGGATCTACCAAAAGCAATAAAGAATCCAAAGAAATTATGTCAGCACCTTGCAAAATCCATTTACCTTATCCTCACCGGAAATAATGATTATGTCCCTTTTGTGAATCAAAACATCACAGACAAATTTAATCCAGAAGACTTTGCAGATTACCTCATCGACGAAGTTACAAAACAGATCAAGGTTCGTTTTAATGATTATGTATTTCACTATATGTCAGAGGGTTGGGTTTCGCATTGCTATATGTGACATATCGGCATTAGGTTTTACAATCACAAGTTTGCAAGAGACAAATATCTCTCCATATTATCATATATTGGAAAAAAAATAAGTCCAAACTTTGAGAGATCCAATAAATAGTTGAGCTGACATATTCTAAGTTATATTTGAATCATTTTCAGATACTTTATGATCATGGTGCTAGAAAGTTTATGGTGTCTGGCATTTCAATTTGTGCGCCACATAATTATACAACAAAATTTTGCAATCCAAGATACTATAGTGACAAGATACCTCAAAGGCTTCAAGACTTGCAAAAGAAACTCCCTGGCTTATTATATTCCGTATATGATGGCTACGAAACATACAAAAAATTATTTGAGAATCCTGGAGAATATGGTAAGCAAACTAGCTAATTTTAAGATCATCCTTGAGTTGTTAAAACTTTATAAAATCATTGTTTGTAATAAATTTCTAAAGATTACTCTTGATTATATGAATCCCTTGCCATACTACAATGCAATCTTATATGGGATATCTTTATGTACAGGAATGACGCACGTACAAGTACCTTGCTATGTTAATCAAAGTATACCAATGTGTCCAGATAGGTCAAAGTACAACCAATTTGATAGGTTCGACCATCAAACTGAAGCCTCATTCGAAATTGCTTCGAAGGCTTGTTTTTATGGATCTGCTTGCACTCCCAATCTTCAGCATTTAGCCAAGGAACGCATTAAAGACTCTACATGTAAAATAGCAAAAGAATTAAAGTAATTCTTTTCAGTTGTGACTTTAATTCACATTGTATGATGCTATTATTAGTACTTAATAGGTGAATAAATAAAATCACATTGTTTTTCATATGAGGATCCATTCTAAAGTTTTTCATTTCCTTATTATATGTCACTGCAAATTCAATTGATTTATTAGTAATTTTATTTTTGTCAAGATAAATATTGTTTTACTTCCCCAAATCATGCCAAGGAAATGAAATATTGAATGGTGTATATGAAATGAATATATAGCTCAATGTTTAAATGTGATAGGGTGGACCATCTTGTTTATAAACAAACTTTATATATATATATATATATATATATATTCAAACTCGTTCGTGTTGACTTGCGATCTAAATAAGATGGCTTTTCTCATCAAATAAATAAATAAATAAGATGGCTTTAATTTTGAGTCAACCCTTTTTTTTTTTGGGTAAGGCTACAAAAAGCTCAATAGTTTGAGCTATTGGGTTTTTTTCTCTCTATCTCTCACCTTTCTCTTATTTTTTTTCTTTTCATTCTTTTTGAAATTTTAAGACATTATTTTTGAAATTTGTGCCAAAAGCAAATGAAATCTCAATAGTTCAAACTAATGAGCTTTTTATAGCAAAATCCTTTTTTTATGTTCTTACATCTCATCAAAATATCTCATTTTACAACCAACAAGTGTTTGGTGTAGTGGTTGGCGAGCTACACTCTATGGAGAGAACCCGAGTTCGATCTCTAGAGCTGACATTATTGGGAGGGTCCAACCGTTTCGTCTCTGAGGTCCGAATGAGATTAGTCTTCGCTTAAACCGTTACAAACGGAGAAAATCCATAATTTAACGAAAAAAATATATATCTCATTTTACAAACTTACATCACATAAGTCTTATAATTTTGATAATAGGCTCAAAATTGAATAATGTTAGGCCCAACAACCAAGTGCTATTGGGCTCAATAACCAACCCCAAGAATTTAAGTGTTAAAGACTTGAATTTAAACATCCATGATGTATAAGGATTAAGGACTTTTATTGAAAATAAAAATAAAATATTAGGACTAAATTAAAAATTCTAATAAATTATAAGTATCAAATAGTTAATTATTATAAGATTTTTAGATTTTATTTTGTATTAAGTGCTTACTTTTGAAACTATTGATTTTATTTTTAGCTTTATAATTTTCTCAAATTTGATTAAATGAAATTTAAATTTATTGTTATATTTAATAGTAGCTTAAAAAATTATTATTATTCTTATTATTTTAAAAAGTTGTTACTTGGAATAAAAAAATTTAGGGTGTAAGGGCCTTGAATGTGAGAACATGAAAACATGATAGTTAACATAATGGAGTACAAAGACCATACTCATACAATGATTTCAATCATCTGATACACACAAGTATTCAAAATACAAGAGGATTTACTGTTGTGAGAAGCCACACAAGGCAAAAATACATATGACTAGATCTAAGGAAAACATAAAACTTAGCATGAGAACTACTAGTCCAAATTAAAGAATTCCTACAAGGGTAGATAGAAGTTCCTTCAAGCAATATCACCAACCACACCTTCTTCTGAATCTTCCTCTTCCTGCAACACAAGGTCTGTGGGGAGTAGAAATGAGAATTTTGAGAAATTTTCAATAGGGGACGAGATCCCACTTAATCACAATTCATAAGACAATGAATAATTCTAACATCTCAACAAAATTCAAAGAGTTTAACATCAATTTGCAAAGCATAAACTTACCAACTCAAAATATAAACACAGTGCAATACTACGAATATGAGACCCCAAGAACAAGAATAGTCTCAACTTAAAAAATCTCAGTGCAATGACACCCACTAATAATCATTTGTGAAACAAGAAGTATCATAACCATAGTCAAACTCCCTTCATTTTCCCATCACCACTTGCCCACCACCCGGCCCTTATAACCTCATAAAGTTAATAACAAGTTGGTCACCACCCGGCCCCTTATATGCCCAAAACAATTTTGGCCACCACCCGGCCCCTTATACCCCCATAAATTATATATACGTATCCATATATATATATGCATATTTCAGTCACAATTACATGTGCAACCCACAACTCAATACTTATATCATATTTCACATCTCAAACTTGATTAATCAAATCCCACCATTCAACTTAGTTGAGTTATGCCCATAACACAAACAAAGGCCTATCATTCCCAAGAGTAGTAGAGTTCATTCCCAAATAATAATAACATAACATGTTAATCAATATCAAATGGTATCAGAGCCTATTCTTTCATCATTTATAATTTAAAACATATTTAGTAATTCACTCTAAAGTGTTATGCACATAGTCCTGAATCCTCAATTTCACATATACTCATATCATATATCCATATTTAAACCATCTAGTACTTTCTCAATTCCAAGTATCTTCAGACAAGACTCTATGACCAGCATCACAAATACATTCATGAGGTGAACCAATCACAATCACAAATGCATTCCACAATCTAATATTCATATGTACATGTACCAGGATCACAAATAATAATAACATAACATGTTAATCAATATCAAATGATATCACAGCCTATTCTTTCATCATTTACAATTTCAAACATATTCAGTAATTCACTCTAAAGTGTTATGCCCATAGTCCTGAATCCTCAATTTCACATGTGCTCATATCATGTATTCATATTTAAACCATTTAGTACATTCTCAATCTCAAGTATCTTCAGACAATACTCTATGACCATTCAACATTCATAAGTAACAACAAGCACAACTTTTTACATATTTCATTCATTATTAAGTATCAAAATCATGACTACCATTCTAAAATCCTAAGTAACTTAACATGCAATTGAAAATTTATCCAATACAAGACACAATGAAGCCAAGACGCATAAATTCTATACATTAAGTACAGTTCCAACAAGATTCTACCCTAATCACCCCAATTTCAGACCTAACTCCAATCAAAACCCCAAAGAATTTGGTTGAGAAGAAAAAATAGAGAGTTTGTCAAGATGGAGAGGAAACAAACATCCTACCTCAAGAGTTTGGTTGATCTTGATGGGTTCAAGCTTCAATTCCACCTTCTTTCCCTTCTCTCTCCTCCTTTCCTCTACTTTTTCCCTTCTTCTTCTTCCCTTTCTTTATTTCTGTCCTGCCCCCCTCCCCTTTTTTCTTTTTCTTTTGTTTCATCCACCAAACAAAAGGCACAACTCCACTTTTTGTTAGAATTGCATTTTTAAAGCTATAAAGTTTTCTAGCATAACAAGATAGTCCACAGAACCTCTTACTCCATTCAAACAGGCCCTTTTTAATTTCTTTTACTTCTTCAAAATTCTATTTTGGTCCTCCAACTTTATTTATTTACAAATGAAGTTGCCTCACTTTGCTCCCAAGACATTTTAAACCTAAAACACCAAGCAATTAGCAAAAATTAATGTGGGATGTTACATAGGGATTTTCTGTTACTTTTCAAAAAACAAATAAAATTCAAAAAGATTTTATAACTCTTTTCTCATATAAGCTCATTTTTTTTTTGCCAAAATGCACAAACACCCCCTAAGTTTTAGGTCGAGTGCACATAACACTCCTAAATATTCAACTTGTGCAAATAGGACTCCTGAGTTTTCAATTAGTTGCAAATAACACCCTTCTGTTAAACTTTTGTTTATTTAGTCTGTTAAGTGCCACATAAGTGAGAGTATAATAGTAATTTAATTACAAAATCTGAAATTCATCTAAACCCATCTTCTCTAACCCGAACTTATTTACTCAAATTGAAAATAAATCATGAATTACCCCAAAAACTGCTCGTGCGTAGGCCATACTCTTTAACCAAGTCTTATTAGGATTAACATATAGAAACTCACATATTGAACAAGGAGAGATAGAGCTACAATAGAGACTGAATAGAGAGAGTTTCTCAAAAGAGACCTTCGAAAAACAAGAAGCTTTCAAAATGATATAACCCATTACAAATTAAATTTCAAGACTTATCATATGTCAAAGCAGTCATTATAAATTCATTACAATAATAGTACAAGACAGAGCTAAGTGTGATAAGTGATGATGAATTATGATACTCCAAAACCGTAGGCGGCGTATTTTGCATATGGCTCGGATGTCCCAATTCTATCCCTATAGCCGTACTAATCCTCTTCTGGATATGACTTTGGTGCATATTCCGCAGTGGGATGAGATGTTTACTCCGGTGTCGAAGGAAGCAGAACCTAACAGATGTTATTTGCACCTAATTGAAAACTCAAGGGTCCTATTCGCATAAATTGAAAACTCAGGGGTGTTATATGTATTCGACCTAAAACTTGGGGGGTGTCTGTGCATTTTGACCTTTTTTTTCAAAAAAGAAATCCATATTTTAAAGGCCAAAGTCCAATTTTGGTCCCTCAGTTATGCTCCATGTTTCAAATTGGTCCCTCAGTTATTTTTTGTTTCATATTAATCCCTCAGTTTTTCAAAATTTGACACAGTTGGTCCTTCTAATGTTTTCCATCCATTTTTCTGTTAAAAAAAAAGATAAAATTGATTTTTAATTCCTAAAAATTTAAATTTTTGCAATTTTTCTACGTCAGATAAATCAGCTAAGATTCAAGGTCGACGCAGTATTGATCATGTAATGTTTGATCTTGCTAAGTTCATTGGTAGGGGAAAGGTGCCCTCAAAGGTATGTCTGAATTCTCACTTGACACGATTTTATTTACCAAGGGCTCTTTAATCAAGCTGAATCGAGCATTGGAAATTCAGTACTGAATAGTTAATGATGAAAATTTAAGTGCTGAATTTGTAATGTTCTGTATGCTAACTATGTATTGAACATAACAGTTGGCGTTTAATATAATAAATGCTACTATACCCATTTCTTTTTTTTTTCATGAAAGGGGAAATATATTACTAAAACAAGAGAAGTACAGTGATTACAATCATCCTACACCTCTTCTTCTTGGGGTAGTAATCCCCATACAGTCAGCAAAAAAATGAATGGAAAGCACAAGAGGCATGGTGTCCAAAATAACTAAACTATTACAAGAAGAACTAGCATAGAAACCTGTCAGCTAAGCAATTACCCTCTCTCAAAACATGCTTGATTCTCACATGCCTAAGTTTGTTGACCTCGAACCTGCAGGCATCAATAATAGGAGAGTAGTGGTGTGTTTCATGCTTATATACATCAGTAATCAAATTAATGGCATATAAGCAATCAGATTCAATTTCTAAAAATAAACAACCAGCTTCCACAGCAATTTGAACACCAATAAAGATAGCCCAAAGCTCAGCCAATAAACTAGTTCCATTCCCTGAAGGACAAGCATATCCTTTGATCCATCTACCACAACAATCTCTAATAATACCTCCTGCATAAATCTGACCAACGCCATTAACAGAATTTTGGCAAGAGCCATCAGAATTCAGCTTGAACCAACCTTGCATAGGAGGTGACCAACTTACAAGAGTCTCCTTAATATCATGAGAAGGCAAAGAAATTGATGGGCCAGCAAAAAAGAACCATTCCATAGCCTGTCTTTTGGCCAGAGCAAAAATCACAGTAGGTAAAAAAGGAGCATTTTGAAACACTTTCAGATTTCTAATAAGCCATATGTTCCAAAGCATGTAAGAGAATAAACAACCGTGGGGTATGTTGACAGCAGATATATTGTTGGAGGTAATATTAATCTTAAGCCAAGTACAGAAATCATCATGATCAACAATATTAGAGGCACAATGTAACTCATTCCAAGCCATCACAATCATGGGACATGTTTTAAAAAGATGATAGGCTGTTTCATATTCAAGACCACACAATGGACAGAGAGGGCAAACATTAATGCCTCTAGCTTTAAGAGTAGCTTTGATAGGCAAACCTTGCATGAAAATCTTCCAAATAAAAATTCTTCTTCTTGAATGGCAGGGAGAGGACCAAATCCACCTGAGTTTCATGATGTTCTTCTCAACTTTCTTCTTGGAAGCAAGAAAATGATCTAAGGCAAGAGAATAAGCATCCTGAAGCTTGAATTCGCCATTGAGATTAAGGGGCCAAACAGTAGTATCAAGTTTACTAGAAAGGAGATTAACAGGGGTAGCATTTATGGAATGCAGAATGTGTTTCGGGAAGTCGAAAGAAACAGACTCCCATTTCCAATTCCTAGGACCAGAACACACTTCAGCCACAGTGAGAGAAGGTTCATGAGGAAGCAAAGGACCATTAATGAGGCTTCTAATAGAACCTAAATGACACCAATGATCACTCCAAAATTTAGAGTTACTAGAATTTATAATCTTGAAGGAATGTTTTTTCAGAACATAGTTACCTAACAACAAGCCTTTCCCTAACACACTCGAAGCACAGGATTTGAGAGACAGACAATGATTACAAATAACAGCCCAAGGATCCAAAGGATTAGACAAAGCACGCCAACAAAATTTGATAAGAAAAGCAATGTTCCTATGAAAAAAGCTAGGAATAGCAAGACCACCCTCCTCTTTAGACAAGCAAATTTTATCCCACCCAACAAGATGTAATTTCCTATGACTCTCCAACTCATCCCACAAAAATTCCTGACAGCTTTATCAAGAGAATCACACACAGATTTGGGAAAAGGCAAGCATTGCATAAAGTAAGATGCCGTGGGGACAATAACAGAGTTAATCAAAATTAATTTCCCAGCAGTAGAGAGATGCTTAGACTTCCACAGCTCAAATTTGGACAGAATTTTATCTCTTAACTGATTAAAGTCACCAACCTTCGACCCAATCCCTAGAGGGTAACCAAGATAGCTTCCAAGAGAATTGCTTGCCCTAATGCCAAGAATATTTTTGAGCTGCAGAAATCCCATTTCATCATTCAAATAAAGATCTGGTTGCTAGTAGATCATTTATTGACCTGCTGTATGTTTGCAATTGCAGCACTTTATTTGTTATGAACATTAATTTATTTTTGTTGGGTATTAAACACACTGCTAAATCATTTTCAGTGCTCAAACTTTCTCTTTTTTAGTTTGAACAATATTGCTTTGCTTTGATCTTTTAGGTTCTCAAAGATGTGGGGGAACTGATAAGTCTCATTCTTAACCAGGCTCAGAACCATCAACTGTTATTTGTTTCAACAACCTTCAATCGTATTCTAGTACCATCTTCTTCAGATCCTTTAAATGGTAATTTTCTAGAGAACTTGTCATTTAAGTATGTTTAAGAATTTAATCAGATGGTCATAAACACCAAATTCCTTTCCTTTCTTACTTGCATTCTATATAACATTTTTCCATCATTACAACCCTTTTAAAGACCTCTTGATTTTAGATTATTTAACACTTGTATTGGAGACCTATAGAATTACTACAAGCTTATAGTAGGAGATCTTGTCTAACTAGGACTTGAGAGAAATAAACCCCAATATAGTGAGCTTAGAGTGATAATTGTCCAAGAGAAACCAACGCCAAAACTTGAATCCGCCAAATTTCAAGGCAGATCCAATCCCCAAATTACTTGGGTATTCTTCTAAGCAGCTTATACATGCCAAAAACATTCCTAGTTTGCCACAAATGAGGTATAAAGAAGGATCTATACTTGGCTGGCGGAAGCTCCCGGTCCAGATATGGCAATGCAGCAATAGCCTGGAGTACAAACAAATACTCGTATTCAGACAGTTTAAACGAGGAAACTAGCTTTCAATTTCAAAATATGAAACCAAAGACTTTAAGAATGATATTTCACCTCCCATGTGGACAAGTCACTTCCAAGAGTCAGGTAAGGTCGATTTAGCTGCAGCTCGACAAGGAAGGTACAAGCATTGATGTCATGGAGCTGCCATATCATTGTTAGTCAGTTTTCTTCTAACAAAAATGAAGATAACAATAGAAAGGACATACATGTGAACATTTGATTTTCTCCGGGTCTTTTTTGTAAATAAATAAAATTTTTGAGTCATTTTTTATAGAATCCAACTATGAAATTTTTGTTAAAAATGTCATAACTTTTAGTACCCAATAGGAACTAAATAGAATTTCTTACCCAAAATCAAAAGCACCCTCACACATATATCATATGTTATATAGATGTATGTTCATGGCTTGTGGTATGCGTTGTAAATTATTTTCTCTATTTTTTGTTCTGATTATATTAATTAGGAAATAATTATTATATTATCTTGAGACTAATCAATTTAGGTCAAGATAATTTGTTTTTTTTTTAAAGAAACTATGAAAGTTATAGTAGCAACCAACTATATGGTTTTCGGCCAAAAAAAAACCAACTATATGGTTGGCAAAGCAAAAAAAAAATAAAGCAGTGGTTTGTTCCTTTGTTAGAAAGAAGATAAATTAGAAAAAAATCACGGCATTAACTTTCTTTTTTGGGCCAAACACGGTCAAGTGTTAACTTGTTATAAATATAATATAACGACTAGTCAATTTTAAATTATTTTCTTTTATAAGTAAGAGTATAGAAAGACATTAGTTTTAAGTTATTCCATATGTTGGAGTTATGGTGTATAGTGAGCATAATGTATTTTTATTTTCATCAGGTCTATACATTGGTACACATGGTCTTTACTCCTTAGAAGTCATTCAGCTGAAACATAGATTTGGCAATTGGAAAGAGGAAGGTGGGGCTAAGGGGTCTTCGAATCTTGAGTTTTTTGAGTAGGTAGAAGCTTTCAAATTAACTGGGGATCCTTATGTACCAGCTGGCCAGATTGCACGAGATAAGGGTCAAGGAAGGCTTGTTGAACTTGGGTTTCGGAATCCTGGGTTGATGGTGAACTAGTGATCCGTAATGGGAAGGTTTGCTTCTCAATGTTTTTATCCTGATTATTTTATTTTTACTTATGGTTTGATATTACCTGTTAATGCTTTGTGTTAATGGATCTCATTACAAGAAGCCTTCTTTGGATTTTGCAGTTCCCTAAAGGGCTTGTGGTTGGATTTGTGTATTCGCTCCTGAGTATCATTTTTTGGTCTTCTTCAACCGGCTTAAGCTTCAAACATAGAGTGTTATTGTACATAAAGTTATAGGCTTGCAAATTCTTCAGATTTTGTAGGTAAGTTCTCATTTGAGATATCAAGAGATGCTTCTGAAATTTACATTTAGACTCAAACTTCATAACAAATATATTGTCATGTTTATGCATATTCTAATTACAGTTCAATGTAAAAAGTAACTTAAAATTTTATAAATAGAATCCTTAGTAAAACATCCAAAAAGGAAATAAGATTTTAGGGTAAATTACATAGCAGGTCCCTGTGGTTTGAAAAGTTACAATTTAGGGACCGAGGTTGGCTCGATTAGTAAAAGAGGGCATTTCGTCTAAAATTTAATGAAAATTTGGGTTAAAATACCATTTTAAAACATTAACTATTAATTTTCTATGCATTTGACTCCTTGTTTCTATGAGGGAGGGACTTTGATGCAAAAATAGAAAATTTTCAAGAACTTTGACCTTAGCTATTGAAAAATTGATTTTTCTACGTCAACCTTCTACACCATCGATAGAAAAAAAAATGTCTTTAATGCAAAAATTTAAACTTTTAGGAATTAAAAATTAATTATATCTTTTTTTCAATAGAAAAATGAATGAAAACGTTAGAGGTACCAACTGTGCCAAGTTTTGGAAAATTGAGGGACCAATATAGAACAAAAAATAACTGAGGGACCAATTTGAAACATGGAGTATAACTGAGGGACCAAAATAGGACTTTAGCCTATTTTAAAAATTGAATATAATAAACTGAGAAATTTTAGTGAGCAGTGAGAATGTGAGAAAAATCATAAAACGCCGTGGTTCGTACGCCGAGCAGGGCTGTGCGAAATTGAAACGGAGGAGATAGCATTTGGGATTAAGGGCATTCGAATCGAAGGTACTGTGTTTATTGAAGAACATGGATTTTGATCTCAATTAATTATAATTTCCTTACATGTGCTCTTTGTGATTTAATTTTTCCATTTATGAGAATTGTTATTGTGTTCGAACTGGAATTGGTGTTCTATATGATAATTACTAATTACACAGTTAGTCGTTGAATAGGTTTTCTTTATGTTTCACTTTCCGTATGTTTGAATGTGGATTGTGGTTTCTNTTTGAAGACATCTTTTAGAGTGGATTTTATTTCAAATATTTTAGAGCTCCATTTTCCTTGGCTGCAATTTCTGCAGTGATAAGACATCTTTTGGATCCTACATAAGTTGTTTTCAAGTGTTCAAAACTCTTAATTTTTGTTAGCTGGTTGTGGGATAGCTTTCCACTGTGATTGAGTGCTAGGAATACTTCATTTGCATGCTAAAATATGTTGTATACAACAAGTTGTCATTTTGAAGCTCATTGTAGCTTGTCTCGTTTAGTTAATAATAAGTTAATCAATCTAGATGTAGAAGAGCTTACATAAATTCCAATTTAAGCTGAACTTGAATATAATGTTTCTGAATCGTTGATTAGTGTATTATCTAATATGCCTTCCTCAAATGCAGTGCAATCAGCATACCGATCTGCATGAGTTCAGCACCTTCTCTCTAGAGTTTAGTTTTGACCATATTGCCTGGCCATACAATAACTTTTGAAGCAAAATCTTCAAAACAATTCCCCATTTCCTATCTGCGATCCTCCATGGCAAGCTCACGCTCATGCAACAATTGTGGAAAAACTTGTTTAGTTCGGGACGATGTGTCTGGAGATTTGATATGTTCATCATGTGGTGTTGTTCAAGAATATGATCAATATGAAGCCCATATTGGTGGCATCAATGGCCCACAAGGAACATATATCCGTGTTGGAACAGCCGGTATTGGTACTGTATACAGTTACAAAGAAAGAAAACTTTTTGGAGCCCAAAGCTTGATTGATGAATTAACTTCTAGGCTAGGTTTATCTTCAAAAAGCAGTGATATTAGAGCAATGATTTCTACCATCACTGAGGGTGAGTTTGGACTAGGTGATTGGTTTCAGGTCTTAATGGGTGCATGTGCTTATATTGTGATGCGAAAGGATAATCGCCCACTCTCAATGGCCGAAGTGGCTTGGGCAGTTGGGTGTGATGTTTATGAGCTGGGTAAAATGATTCAGCGGGTTATTGATTTTATGGATTTGAAAAAGCATGATTTTCCTGAGTTTGATATAGTGCATTCATTGGAAAGGGCTCTGAAAAATTCTCCAAGTTTTACTAGAATTGAGGGTAGCACAGTTGATAGGATGCGGAAGCAGGGTATATTTTTGATACAGTGTGCAGTGAAGTGGTTTTTGAGTACTGGGCGTAGACCACTTCCCTTGGTGGTTGCAGTTTTGGTTCTGGTGGCAGAACTGAATCAGGTTGAAGTTCGAATCGATGAGTTAGCCCAGGAAGTTCATGCTACGGTTTCCACTTGTAGAAGGCGATACAAAGAGCTTCTGGAAACCCTAGTAGAAGTTGCACAAGTATTGCCTTGGGGAAAGGACATCACTGTTAAAAACATAGTTAAGAATGCATCGTTCGTAATTCAGTATATGGAGAAGAAGGCTATGTCAAAACCCATCGATAAGAGGGAAAAACATGACCATCCCAAGTTTAATTTGGCAGAAGCTGTTAGTGAATGTTTACAGGAAGATGGTGGATATGAATACAGGACTGAAGAAGCTAACAAGCTGCACATTTCGCCTGAATGTTTATCCGTGTTGTATAAAAAATCTTTGAACAAGCCTGATGGCACCAAAGTCTTGAAAGAGAATCAAGAAACTCACAGAAGGGAAAGGCTACAAATTGATGATCTTCATGAATGCAGTGAGTGGTGGAATGGAAAAACAGAACTAAGCAAAAAGCTACTACTAAAACAGGTACTTGAGATAGACGTCGGACTCGAAACCATGCCGCCATCTTTCATGTCCGGCTGTTTGAAAAATAACATGAGGAGGGAGAAGATCAATGCTGCTAAGGCGCGCATAAATCGAATTATGCATCCATCGAATGCTGATCAGAGTGGTAGTGCCAATTTATCCTCCTTGGGTGAAACCTGTTCTGGTAAAAAAAGGAAGAGAAAAGGAATTCTTGTTGATGGTGTTGATTGGGAAGACTTGATTATTGAGACCCTCCTTCTTCATCATGTAAAAGAGGAGGAAATTGAGAAAGGGTATTACAATACTTTACTGGATTTATACGTTTTTAACTCTGGAATCTTATGAGGTGATGAGTGATCAAAATTCTAGTATTGTTTTTTTTTTTTGTTCTTTAGTTTGGTTTACAAGGAAAAAAGATTCTGGTATTGTTTTGTAATTACTACTATTACAGGTATAGCATTGACAGTGGATATACAGAATACAGTACACATACAATTCTTTTTAGAAAATTTTTGCAACTGTGAAATATACCATTAATATGAAATCATATTTGTTATTCGAAATGTTATGCAACTTTGTACTTGATATATGAAATTTTTTTTATTAATAAAAAAACTAAAACTTAAATATTTGAAAGTTTAATGTATAAATTTTAGTTCTTGAAATTTGTTTCTTTAAAAATGGGCTAGATTGAATGGATTAAGCTATATTGATTACATGACATTGAGAGATTTAAGTACCTAAATTGAGCTATTAGAAGTTGAGTTGTCAAGTTTTGTATTTTTTTTAAAGGACTAATTAATTTGTATATTTACTCTCCAAACTTTTATTTGAATTTGTTGATCTCCAAATTTATTATGTTTATCCAATTGGACATGGTTAAAGAAGTTAGATCCGTCACTGAAACTTAAAGTGGATATGGCATTAATATTTTTCGATTATATCATCATACATATTATCCAATATCCATACACAAAACTAATGAAAAGCATTATCAAAATTTTATCATCATCTGTGGATAAGGAGGCCCATTCTAATCGCTATATATACTGCTTATATGGCCTTGTGTTAGCAAGCTTGACTTGACTCGTAGTTTATGGCAATGACAAGTGAGATAAAGATTGTTAATTAGTACAATAAATACTAAATTTAAGTAGCTATTAATTTTTAATATATGAATCACATTAATCTAAATACATGCATCACACAACTCTAAGACATTAAAATTAGATATATTTATCAATCTAAAAAAGATCCCAAAAGTCATTTCTCACTTCTAGAGACGAATCACAGAAATTCTATTATTAACATTCATATGTTAACTCATATATATATTGGACTCCCGGCAAATGTCGATCGATGGCGTTTACTGGGTAATAAACTAATAACTAACAACAAGTTCGTAGGCAGCTTCTGCAGGCAGTAGTATTGCTTGCACTGTACCTTTTACGTATAGCGTACGTACACAATCCATTAAATTATTTATTTTAATCTTTTGAAAATCAGGTTGTTAATTTATTTTTAATTAATTATATTTTTGTCATCCGTCAAATTTGAGGATTTAATTTGTAGGAAGGTCGTTTGTTATTTTGATTAATTTGATACAACCAATCAAATGTTTATATATATATATATATATATATATATGTTGTTTGGACTAGCTATATGGTTTCAGAGGATCCTCAAAGTTTCTATGCATTTTCTGTGCACTTTCTAATGAGTCTGTTCTGTTATCTTCGTCGTTAAGATTATATTTCAACGAATGAGACAGAAGATTTCGTGAGGAAGGGATTACGTGTGAGATGTGACATCATATATATTTATATATATATAACATTCTTTTTTATATATATTAATATTAATATTAATGTGTTTCTCAAGCATCTATAAATTGACAATATATTGATCATCATTTCATTTGTTCTTATAACACCACTGTCCTTAATCAGAAGCTCAGATACAAATTTGGGACGAAATTCAGTAGATTACTCTGAACTTCCAAAATGACGGTAATAAGTGATTCTTGTTATATTATATATATATATATATATAGAAATATTTTGGAGCAACCAAATATATAGTTAATTCACTTTATATTAGTACCACTATCATCATTAAGTGCGAAATTAATTTAATTTTGCTGATGTATACCATATAATCATACATACATGCATGCATCATTTAGATACATACACACACACACACACGTAATTTAAGTTTGTTCACTTAAGTTATTTAATATATATCACATGATATAGGCATACATTAATTTTATTTTTATTTTTATTTTTAATAAAATCCAATTTTACCATTTTTGACATTTAATATGTCCAAAAAATTTAGTTAAATCTAATAATCTGATTTTTCTTTTTCTTCTTATTTTGTTTTGGTATACACAGATAGTAGAGATGTACGTGAACATGGATTGTGAAGGTTGTGAGAACAAAATAAAGAAGGCTCTTAAAAAGTTACCAGGTACCAAAAATTAGAGTAAAAGTTCACAATTTTCCACTTAACTCTTTTTATCTCTCTTTTATTTCACTAAATTTAATTACTTTTACATTTTAAATTATCTTGGTTCAATAGTCACCCTTCTTAACTAATGTGTAGAAGTTATAAATTAACAAAAAGAGATAAGTATAATTTTAAAACAAAAATGAACTAAACATCATTCAATCAACTATGTTACCCACAAAACTCAGTCTAAAGATTCTTAAGCAATTGAATACAAATCCTCTATTTTTATATAATTAGAATGTCATCAAAATATTGAAGTTGATTCTACTAAACTAAAAGTTTAAATTTTGAGACTTGAGAATGCAACTACAAGAGTGCACTTTGGCTAGTTTAAACAATTTTTGAATTTTATCAGGAGCTTGGCTTTAAACTATCTTAGTTCCCACACACACAATATAGAGGTTATAATTAAACAATGTCAACCTCTGCATAATTTTTTATTAACTAATTTAATCTAAATGTTAATTTTCAGGAGTTGATGAGGTTGATATAGACAGAGGGATGCAAAAGATAACAGTGATGGGGTGGGCAGATGAAAAGAAGGTTTTGAAGGCAGTAAGGAAGTGTGGTAAGAAAGCAGAGCTATGGCCATATCCATATGAACCAGAATACCATGGCTTCATCCAACAATATTACACCAACAACAACAATTACAACTATAAGTATAAGGGGAAAAAGAGCCAATCTATGAACTATCACAATTCATCTTCTTATAACTACCATAATCATGGGTATAGTAATGGGGATCAATATGGTTACTACCATAAGCCAATTGGATCAACCTTGGTTTCTGAGAAAGCCATATCCTTGTTTAATGATGAGAATCCTCACGCTTGTGTTATAATGTGATGCATCTATATGTATATATCACACTCATGTATATATGCAGCAGTTGCAGTTGTAGTTGTTAGCTTTTGGTGCTTAAAACCTATTAATAACAGGCACTTGTTTTCGTAATGTCAAGAATGGAGGTACCTTGAAGGAAGTTTTATGCAAGTGAAGATATTCAATGTGCATACAATTTCTAATAAATTTAAGAATCTCAAGATGAAACTTTTACTCTTGTTCATAAGAAAGAAACAGTATTGGATCTTTGATATTGAACAGAAAGAAATGAGGAAGTAAAGAGGAAAGGACAACAACAAATCGGTCCTCAAATTTTAGTATAGTACATACTGCTAGAGTACTTGAGCAGATCTAAATACTTATACCTACCCTATGCAAACATATATAATTTGCAAGTTCAGGCACATTAAGATAGACACACTTAGATTGGTAGAGTCTTCCCTTCATTATGAGACTTTCTATTTTCAACAAAGTCTGACTTAAATGGTAAAATGGATATATATATATATGTCTTAGGTTTAAATCTTCAACGTACTAAGAAAAGTAACAATCATATGAATACATTAGCATAAGGTTTTCAAACTTCATTGAATACAATTGCTGACAAAAGGCAAAAGCAAACATTGAACACTTGACTCAACGACGTTCATGTGACATCAATAAATACCCTAAGATAGTAAGGTGTCATCCAAGTTAAATGAGGAATACAGACTACTTTAAGTGAGAATGTATACCAACCATCCATCACAGGTCAATTTTTACCTTGATCCATTGTGCAGTAAACAAAATACTATATAATACATTGGCGCTGCTATTCCGAATCATTCTTCTACCACATTCACTAATTCATATTCGACAAGGGATAAGTTATTATCCTCTTTAACTACGAATTTCGCAGGCTCTGTGACCTCGACACGGCCCCATTTGTCAACAGCTAGCCTCATTGATCCCTTAAACATGTCAATCTTTGCATTACGAAGAATAACTGTATTCCCTGTCTTCATCAACTCAACTGCACAGAAAGACAAGCCATGTCACAATCTACAAAGTATGAAATAAATTGGTGCCATATTCTACTTCCTGTAAATACAAATCAATAAACATATCACCAATCAGTATAAACATATCAGAGATAACTTCAAATGACTAAGCTTCCTGATATTATTTTACCCTGTAAAGAATTGACAGTAACACAAGGCATTCTTCAATGTACTAAATACTAATACATGTATAGATAAAGAAGGAACTATCCAAATTATACAAAACCCAATTACTCTCAAGTCTCAACATATGATTGGTGAAAATGCCAAAGAATGAGAATAATAAGGAGGGCATGAAAATAAGCAGAATATGATAGGTCTTGCAGACTCATCGGCTGTCATTTTGTTCTGATTTTCGTTCTTATAGCTTCCAAGGAAAACCTTAGTAGCACTTGTATGTCATCACTGTTCTTCTGTTGTTGCTTTATAATTATTACCAAAGGAAAGAAAGATGAAAAAGATGAAAAATCTCTAGTGCTGGGATCAACAATAGTTTTCCATTTAAACACCACTAACTATTCACAAGCATGTTAAAGATGTGAAAGAATCTGGATGTAGAAACATAGAGTAAGAAATATTGAACCGTAGAATAATTAGCCCTGTGGTTTAGAATATAAAGTATCAACCCAATCATGTTGGCATCACCTTTCACATCAATACAATATTCATAGCGAGAACCACAGAGTTGCTAGTCCTATCAACAAAACTATACTCAGTACCCCAATTGACAGTTCAATCAGAAAACAAAAATTCAATCCTTAATCATAACACCCAATCAAACAAGATTAACAAACCCAACCACATCACAAAAAATACACTTTGTCTAAACTTCACAGTGGCCTCGGTAAAACATTGTCAAAGCTCATGAACAAGAGATTTCACGCCGAAATTCCCATTTGGTTACGAACAAGAAAATGGGATTTCATTAATCCCTCAAAAGAAAGAAACTTTACATCCAAAGCACCTCCACAACACAACTCAACATCATCTCCTAACGAAACTCACAATAATGTAGATCCTACTACGGAAATATCAGGCGCAAAGCTAAAAAATTCAATCAAATAAACAAAAAGTGCCTATTTCCTTTAAGAAAAGAAAAAAGGGGAAGTGAAATTGGACCTTGTTCGTTGCGAGCCGTGAAGATGATAGTGCCAGTCTCGTCGCCAATGAGGCACTCGGCAATGAGAGTGGGACGAAGGTTTTGGGAAGTGGAGGGACGAGCCTTTTGCAAAACGGTGGTGGAGGATAAGACCTTAGCGATCAAGGTGTGACCATTGGTTCCAGGTTTAAGCTGATCCACTTTCGTGAAAACGGGCTTTCTCTTTGCGGGTTTGGCAGTAGTGGCTTCTTGTGGTTGTTGCTGATTCGACGCCATATATATGTTTTGCCGATCAGGAAGCTTTTTGTTTGATGGTGAATTGGGGGTTTTTGGTTCTGATTCGCCGAGAAAATACAGACCTAGCTATAGCTAGATTCCGGAGTGATGAGATTGTTGTTCTGAGAGAAATTAGATAGAGCGTTATGTATTGCGCGTTAGTTGTTGTAGAAATGTAGATACTTGATCGTCTTTTTTTGTGTTGGAAATAAAGCGACACGTCGTTTAGTTCGAATCGCGGAATAAGTCAATTACTTTAGCTCGAGATAATAAGGGAATTGATAAAGTGATCAGACTAAGAGAATGAGACATATTAGTAAAAGCCCGTTAATCGATTGCCTAAAGGATGATCTATGGTAACCATATTATTAGTCCTCTAAAGTTTCTTAGTTTAAAGTGGTATGAGGTCTTATTGATGATCTATGGTAACCATGCTTTGTGACAATTGTAACTTGTCATCTTCCTAGAACTTATGTGAATGAGATATAAGAGATAGTTTGATCTGGTAAAACAAGTTATTTTTAATTATGTAATTAAAAATTATTGTAAATCAATTTGAAAAATTCATTTAAAAAATCACTCTAAATCGCTCTTAGTATCCAACAAGCACTACTACTTTTGGAGCACACATTTGTATAGTTATTTCATTGTATACAACTTTGAAACTTAAATGATGAAGCAATCATAAGATTTTTGTGATACCTATACTTTATAATTACATTGTTTTAAACTTTTCTTAGTGATTTTAGGGAGAAATTAGAATTTTGGCATTTTGGGATTTAAAAGTAAACTTGAAAATTTAAATTAGGAGTATATTAATGGGTAGAGATTAGATTGGTTATTGCTTTTGGGATAGTTCTATGAAAAGATAGATAGTTGAGACAATATATTTTTTAATTGTTAGATTTAATTTTTTTTTTTTAATTTTGAGATTTGTGTAATATTTTGTTTAATTTATAAAACAGAAATTTTGAGAATAAAAAAGTTAAATCTAAGAATTGAGAGGTAAATAGACAAAGCTATTCTTTCCAAAGTGTCACCCTTTTGCCATTTAAGAAATGATATATATTATGTAGTCAATGTGATATGGGTGTGGGAAATTATTTTCTAACTATGCTTTTTATAAGTTATGATTTTTAATTAGAACAATTTTTTGAAAATTTATTTTTATTCCCAAAAATAATCATTTTCATTAGAAACTTATTTTGGAAATACCTAGTTTTAACTTTTATGACTCCTTTGGCCAAGTATCCAATTTTTTAAGGGTAAAATGCACTTTGGTACCCTATGATTAGGACCGAATTCATTTTGGTACTCTGAAAGACAAAATTTGACATTTTGGTACTCTGAGGTTTGCGCCGTGAACACTTTGGTACCCTGTGGTTATTTTCTGTTAAAATTTAACGGAAAATTGTTAGCACTTTTGCAAAATTAAAAAATACCCCTAAATAGTTTCAAAATTTTCAAAAATGTCCCTAGATCGTAATATTTGAGGACTAAAATGAAAATTATAACTAATTTTTGGGGTCAAAATGTAATTATGAAAAATATTAGAAAAAGAATAAAATTATAGATTAGTCCTAAATATGGAAAATAAATGCAATTTAGTCCTAAAACTGTGTGGTTCGATGGTGAGAAGATAAACTTTACAAAATTTTTGCAAAAATTACATAGTGCCCCCAAATAGTTTCAAAATTTACAAAAAAAGTCCCTAGATCATGATATTTGAGGATTAAAATAAAAATTTCAAAAACTTTTTGGGGTCAAATGTAATTTTGGAAAATACAAAAAAGGAGATAATTACATATCAGTTCAAAATTTGGAAAATAATTTCAATTTAGTCCTACACATATTCAAATACAACTACTTAAATGAAATTTTGAAAGTAAACTTGAATAATTTGAAGAATATTTCCATTAATTAATTTACCAATTAAATAATTAAAATTTAGTTTCACTAAATAATTTAATAAACTCTAATGATCTTTCTGCAATTTCTTTTTTAATAACTCTCTAGTTTTTGGAATGAAATTGTAGAAAACTCCATCAGTTCTTTTAGTTTGTTATGTTTTGATTCGTTTTAATAATGAGAGAGGACCTAAATGCACAAAAAAAATCTTGTTGAAGAGTGAAATGTGGTTTAAACTGTAATAGAAACTAATGGATAAGATGTAGTAAAAATTGACGGCTAAGATTGAGTCACGTCATCACTTTTTGTTAAATTTTGACGAAAAATAACCACAGGATACCAAAGTGCTAACGGCGCAAACCTCAGGGTATCAAAGTGTCAAATTTTGTCTTTCATGGTACCAAAGTGGATTCAGTCCTAACTACAAGGTACCAAAGTGTATTTTACCCATTTTTTTAATTATACTTTGACCTCTCAACTTTGTTTTATAAAATTATCAAGGCTTAAGTGCAATTTTGGTCCCCTAACTTTTGCAAAGGTCTCAATTTGGTCCCTTAACTTTTTTTGTTGCAATTTTGGTCCCTTAACTCTTGAAAACGTCTCACTATTGGTCCCAAGTGCACTTCCAAGTCATGAAAACGTCTCCGCATAATGGTCCTTTTTTAATCCATTTCACCCATATTTGTCACGTCATCGGCCAACTCAACCTGCCAGATCAGCACTAACGGCAGATAATGGATGGAAAAAGTGCACTTGGGACCAACAGTGAGACGCTTTCAAATGTTAGGGGACCAAAATTGCAACAAAAAAAGTTATGGGACCAAATTGAGACCTTTGCAAAAGTTAAGGGACCAAAATTGCACTTAGGCCAATTATCAAAGAAACCGCACATTTTCAGCCGTATTAAAGGTAGGACCTAAAGTCTCGTCCCTCTTTGTTTGTGCATTTTCCAAGTGGCTTTATTAAAGCACTTGGGAGTTGGGTCTCTAATATTAAATGGCAAATCTCAAGCACATTAATGAGACAAGTATGCCACATTTGCCACCACACAACACAACCACTAATCAGAAAAATAATAGAGTACCTATTATTCTAACACTTTCCCTGAGCATACTAACTTTCCAAATTCCTTAAATATTTGGTGAGAGAATTTTATTATATTTTTTTATCTTAAAAAATTCATGTGATTAATCTTTATGTAAATTATTAAACAGATAGATGAAAAAACTCATGATTCGTTTTAAAAATAAATAAATAAATAAAGTCATCGATTCGGTAATGCAAGCTAATAAATAAACTCAAGTGTATATAGCTCGGATTGGGATATATAAATAATTATATATATATATATATATATTGCAGACTTTAACAAACCATATGCAAATAAATATTTTATAAATATCACATAAAGAGTCTTACAAATTCTATGGTTATCGAAATAAAGTATTTGAAATACAAAAAATCTGAACTGTAATAATTCAAATATCTCGTATTTCAAATCCTGTAGAATCTAAAAAGAGGCCATCCATACACAACCTAAACCTTTCTTCTAATTTTCAAGTCCGGAAATAAAGGAAACCGATGCATGGAGAATATATATATATATATGGTAAATTAATGATTTGGTCCTTAAAATATAACAAATGTCTCAAATTAGTCCTTGAAAGATAAAATAATAAGATTTAATCTCTGAAAAAATGCAACCAAAACCAATTTGATCCTTTTGCTAAAACATTATTTCAAGTTTAACAACAAATATAATCTTCTAACCACAATCGATGATTGTAATTTTAAAAAATTTAAGATTACATTAAGTTTTGATTAATATCCTTATCAAAAGGATCAAATTGATTGTAATTATATCTTTCATGGATTCAATCATATAAATTTATCTTTCAAAAATTAAATTGAGACAAGTTACATCTTTTAGAGATTAAATGGGGAATTTAGTATGTATGCCTACATACATGCGTACATACATATATATATATATAAATGAGTAAACTAACATTTCAATCTCTAATTTATATGAGTGTAGTCATTTTAACCCTTAATTTTTTGAAATATTTGATTTTGTCTCTGAAAATTCTTGACTCATTACAAATTAGTCCCTCTATTCACACTTTGTCACTGTACAACTCAGTCTTTGGAGGGGCTAAATTGTAATGAGTCATGAATTTTTCAAAACTAAATCAAATATTTCAAAAAATCTAGTGACTAAAATAACAGCGTAATATAATTCAGGGATTAAATGGATAGTTTACTCGTATATAAACCTCAGTACTGTCATGGTATTTTGACATGATCTACTGGAACTGTCTGTGCTTTAATGGATCTTCTAGTCTTAGAGGTTTGGCATTCCCTGCACGGTGACATAAGAGACTTGAACACATTATTCCTACCAGAATGATTCTTTGATTCACTATCCTTGTTTCTTGATTTGCTTCTTCCTTTCCCATCTTCAAATTTCCTAGCTCTGCTTTTTTCCACAGAATTTGGTGATCTCTTCTTGCCATTACTGCTATGTGGTAATAGCAATGAACCCAATGAACTATGAGGAGGGCTTGAAATCAAAGGCTGATGATGATGATGATTTGAATGATGAAATGCAAAAGCTTGTGGTGGTTGAAGAAGTTGCCCATTAGGAATAAGCAAATCAGCAGCATTTGATGATGAAGATGGTATAGTGATAGCAAATTCAAATTCTGGGTTTTGCTTGGTTACCTGATTAATGGGGTTAGGTTGATGATGATGATTAAGGTCTTGATGATCATTGGAAACAAGATCAGTGAAAGAGAGTGAATCGATTGAAATGCTTTCAGCTGCAACATTTGAAGGAAGAAGCTTGCTTGGATTATGAGTTCCCATGGGATTTAATTTATGATGGCTAGAATGGTTGTGTGGGTGGATGCTTATATATATAGAAACTGCCTGCAATACTTTTATTTTGATTGGTTTTGCATTTTGCCCACTTAGATATATTTCCTTTGTTTCTAGTTCTTTCTTTTTCTTTTTTTTTTTGAACCTACACTTTTGTTTAATTACTCATCACCGACGGCTGTGCTTGGCAATAATATTCCAAGGAATTATTGAAGAGTCATGTTGATATATATATATTTCATTGTCCATCTCTTAGAAAGAGTGTAATTACAATATTTGGTATTATATTATATTACAAAACATTAATAGATGGCTTAAGCATTTTATTTTTAGAGATTAATTTATTCTTGTTGAGACTTTAACCAAAAACAGGTCTTTACAAGGTTTAAAAGGGTTTTATGATTAATTTCAAAAAAAAAA
>QANZ01007536.1:172835-256329 GCA_003254925.1 Chamaecrista fasciculata
TGATGAACCAGGATTTGGCCGGGGGTCGTTTCCCGGTTCGCTGCAAGATTTTCCTGCAAGACAATGAACCACAGGGGGGTTCCCCTGTGATTCACCTCCGAAGCTTAAGTTTGTAAGAGTATGAGCTAGCATGAGTAGCGTGTGAGTAATGAGTTACGTACCTTTCATAGGGTTACCATCTTGTATTTATAGGCTTATTGAGGAGAGTCACAACCCAACCAACTTCCTTGATTGTAGAAGAGATATCTTGAGTGATATGGGAGGTGAATCATAATCTTTCCTATTTCATGTAGGAAGATATTGTTTTGTTAATTAAGGATAAGTGAGTCACTATTTCCTTATTTGTGTAGGGCTCCTTGATGGCTTGTGGGCTTATGGCGCGCTGGGCCAAGGGCATCTTCTGCCAATTGGGCCTCCTAATTATTGGGCCTATTATCAGACATTATAAAAATAAGAGTCTTTTTCCATGTACTGTAAATTTTCTATGAGAAGAATTTAATTTTTAGGGAGTAATAAGTATATTGTTTGATTCTTTTAAGAATTAAACTATGTATTTATTTTTTTTAGAGATTGAGATTCAATAGTTTTTTAGGATTGAATTATTAATTTATTCTAATATTGATAATTCAAAATTTTTATGAAAAGAATTAATATATGGGTTAGACTATTATGTAAAGTTTGTTTTAGGGCCATGTGATGCAATGAGTCATGAGCCAATAAGGTCATGACACGTGAAAATGTTAGTTGTATGTAATTAGTAATGTGACGTCATACACAGTTTTGATTGGTTAAAAAATATTTTTTTTATTATTTTTTAGTATTAAATTACCTAACATTTCCACATGTCATAATCTTATTGGCTCATAACTCATTGCATCTCATGCCCCTAAAACAAACTTTGCATCATAGACTAACCCTTAATATTAAGATAGTCATGAAGACCAAAATTTGAAAAATTTTCTTTTTGATATTGTTTTCATTTTTGTGTATTTGAAAACAAGTTGTACTATTGATTTTGAAAAGGCCAAAGTCTTATTTTGGTCCATCGGTTATTTTTCGTTCTATATTGGTCCATCAATTTTTCAAAACTTGACACGGTTGTCCCTCAAACGTTTTCCATCCATTTTTCTGTTAAAAAAAAGACAAAATTGATTTTTAACTCCTAAAAGTTTGAATTTTTTCATTAAGGACTTTTTTCTCTATAATAGAATCAAAATATAAAAAAGAAGAAATAAATAGGGGGTTTTAGTTTATTTCACACAACTTCTCTCTCGCAGAAGAAGAGGGACAGGCTACCGACGAATTCAGACTAGAGACGTCGAAGATTATTTTTGTTTGTCGGATTAGAGCTTTGGAGGAGCATAAACTAGAGCTGGTAACTAGAGAAAAGGTATGGAATCATGAAATCATCAGAACATTTTTAAAAGAATGCAGTGAAGTGATTGTGAACCCAAAACATGAAACACCCGGAGTTCATTATTTTGTTCTATGAAGTATGGACACTGACACGGACACGGGACACGACACGGACACAAACACAGCGACACGTCAAACTCTCAAAATTACGCGACACGACACGACATATATTTATATATATAAATAATTAAATATTCATGATTTTTAATAAAAAATTTAAAAACTACAATTTTTATTCATAATATATGTCATATATATTATTATTTTTTCCTTTATGTCATGTTAAAGTTACTAAAAATTAATTTATATTCTAAAATTTATGAATATCTGTCGTGTCGGTGTTGTACGAGTGTCGGACACTGACACGTGTTTGATACGGCGACACGCCCTCAAAATGAAGTGTCCATGCTTCATAGATTTTGTTCCATTTTCGCCCAATATCTCGCCGTCGATCCGAAATCTCTCCAAAGCAATTCGGGAGCAAACTCCACCCGTCGATCCACATCAATTTTTTTTCGAACAAATGACCCAAAATCCCATTGATCGCTCTACAAACAACAACATAAATCGCCTTGTTTTCAGGCCCAGAGCCTTTTTCACCTTGCTCGCCGCCGTTGAAGTCAGCGACCTATGCAATGACGGCGACAACGACATCGCCGAACTACTCCGATCCTCTTTCTCCGACTCAGAGATGAAGGTTAACAGCTTCCCCGGAGCGGAGAGAGGAGTTGTGTGAAATAAACTAAACCCCCACTTATTTATTCTTTTTTACATTTTAATTTTATTATAGAGAAAAAGGTAATTAATGTAAAAATTTAAACTTTTTAGGAGTTAAAAATTAATGTCTTTTTTTTAACGGAAAAATAGATAAAAACGTTTGAGGGACCAACTGTGCCAAGTTTTGAAAAACTAAGGGACCAATATGGAACGAAAAATAACTGAGGGACCAAAATAGGACTTTAGCCTATTGAAAATATGTTTTTGAAGATAAAAAGGAGAAGAAAATCTATTTAATAAAAAGTTAAAAAGCTCTTAAAAATTATTTTACAAACAATTTTAAGTAAGTTTATATTAGAATTACAATAATTCCATTGTTGAAAAATGAAAATCAAATATTCACATATTTTTTTTGTTTTCAGAGTACAAAATATATTTTCATTTTTACTGTTAATACCAAAATGGAATTTAAGATAAATATTAAGGATCAAAATGATATTTTGACCAAATATCCAGCGGGGTCCAATTTCCAATTTTTGCACCTATATGGCTATATCGTGTGCATACTGCATACAGTCATCTTCTTCGGCAGCAATTATCAGTACCAAGTTTCTTTATCCTTGGGAAATGGTGCCTGTATTTGACTCTCCAAGACGACGACCAGCGACATTCAAACTTGGATTGAAACTCATTCCAAATTTCTGAAGCTTGGAGGAGCAAACCCTTATAATCAATCATAATGGCTTTAACACAAACTGTTGCTTCTACTCGAAATTTCGCAGTTATGGTCAGAGTTCGTGGTCCAGTAAGTGCTCCGGTCCCTATATATTTATGTGTATTTGTATATAATATTCTTCACTAAGCTTGCGATTTCTCTCTCTGTCTCGCTCGTTTTCAGGATCCAAAAGGAATGAAGATGAGAAGACACGCTTTTCATCAATATCGGTAAGTTTCAACTTCCAAGAGGCAATCCATTATGTATTGTTGCTTCCTTCTTGTTTTTTTCGTGCGATTACCAATTCTCGTTTTCCTGTACATGTATAGCTCTGGAGAAACAACACTTTCAGCTTCCGGAATGCTCATACCTGATACCCTTTTTGATAGTGAAGTAGCTAGGCATCTTTTTGGCGACCTTTATGATGATGGTATGACATTGGTTGTGACAGTTGCGTCAGTTGTTGAGCCCTTTCTTTCTCTAAAGCAGAGAGAAAATGTTCCTAAGGTTGCTGCCTCTGTAATTCGTTTTATAATCCACTAGCTCTGCCACTTTGATTGCTTTTGATATTGACTGTATTCTTTTTGTTCTATTTATTTTCAGGGTGGGCATGAGTTAATTTCTGGTGTTCGGATTGATATTATGACGGAGAAAACCAACGAAAAATCATGGCTTCCCGCGCAGCTTTTGTCATTAGTAGACATTTTGCTTTCCCAACTGTCGTTTGGTTTGGCATTGAACTTTCATTTTTTACTTTGATCTTTAAAATTCAATCTTTTTGACATTAATAATGTGGCACAGCACACATTCTGTTTTGTAAATCTAACTGTCTAATTCGGTTTTAGAACATTCATCACTTAAATCTTAGGATTTGGCTGTTATTTAATGGGATGTATGATGTATCTGGATACATGATTAGCTTTAGTCTAAAACTATAATGTCACAAATTTCCTGAAATTTTATATGATTTGTATGTGGATTTTTTTTCTCTTGATTGGTTTCTGGTGTTTGATAGCTATTCATTTCTATGGAAATACAATGCAGCTTATACGTGTATTATCATATGTTTTCCATAAATGTTATTGCTCATCTTATGATTCTGGTCATGGTAATAAACTGTGATTATTGGTTTTAAACCTGTAACATTAGTTTATTGATATTGTTGCTATAGTTTGTTATTTAATATATTTACCTTTCATGATTTGTCATTTTCAAGGTAATTGAGATTCTTGCATTATGCAGGTTGATATCCCTGAGTCAGCCGAATGTCTTCAGTCACTTGTTGAAGCATCCTTCGGCTCACCAGAGCCTGGATGGGATGTTGGTTGGTCTTTGGCATCTTACAGTAACAATTCCCAGCCTTCTAAAGAATTTCTACAAACGCAGGTTAGCCCTATTGTTTTTGTTTTTGGTGTCCTTTCTTTCTTTTGAAGCTTTTTTTGTAATTTCTTTTAAAACCATTTTGATTTTTTTTTTTAAATTATCCTTTAGTTTCTGTCATAAGTTAGTTTCTATAGAAATTTATTCAAAAGAGGCATTCCTACTTAATGATATCTCATTTATGGTTCACTTATCTAAAAGTTGCATTTCGCTGCATTGATAAATTTGATTCCTCTTGAACTGTCTCTATGTAGAATCATGTTTTTCTGAATGTTACTTATAGGTTGCAGTGGGCTTGTATGATGTTTGTCTAAATGAAATAGGAGAACTCCTATATTTAACTGTAGCATGTTTATATGTGGCAATTAATGGACAAAACAGGTCAATTGAAGCACCTGCCAGATTGACTCTTGGGTTTGCAATCTTAAAATTCACCATAATCAGAATCATTATTCTATGACCTGAGATCAAAGAATGATAATCCTTTTAAGAGATCGGATATGACTTTGCTGAAAATCATTGAAATCTTTCTGTTTGGTAGACTACAACAGGGACCAGTTAGTAAAGCTTTTGACTGATTTGAACAAGTTGAAATATCTCTTGAGGTGATTGGTGAATACTATTTTTCTTACCGTCTCTGAATGCTCAAAATTTCTAGCAGTAAGCTCTGAATTTCTTCATGACTAGGAAGCTGAATTTGGTGTAGTGAACCTTATTCTTTTGACAGAAGAAGAATTTATTAAGAAGAGAAGAGGGATATCATAATCAGTTTCAAGAAGTTCTACTACAACATAAAATAAAAATAAACAATATCTCAGTCCTTTGTAAGTCTGCAAGGGATATCCTCCTAAACAAACCATTTGCTGAAACCCCAAGAGTGGTCATGAAGAGATATTAATAGTTTAGGAGTTTCTAGTATATGAAATAGTCTTGTAGTGCACCAAACATAAAAGGTGTATGTGTGTCTATGCCTGGTAGTACAGTGTTGGAATAAATAGAAGTTAAAAGTCACTGTTATACACACGATTATTGAGTCTTTAAATCATATTTACTTTATTTAGTCTATATTATTTTCTTCTTAATACTATGCAATGCCATTTGTATAACACTGATTTTCAACCTCCATTTACCCTATTGCACTTAGAAAGCATACTTCCCCAATTCCAGTAGCCGACAAAGAACCATTAGCAATATGAACCTTGTAATTATGTGTACATGGAGAACAAGTACTAAACAAACTCCTATCATATCACCCATCATATGATTAGATGCTCCAGAATACACAATCCAATAGTTTGATGGGCCAGAAGAAACATGTGGAAAGTACCTTTTTCTGCTGTACCCCCAGTGGAAACAGTGAGAACCACCTTGATTAATGAGTTTCTGAAGCCTTTCAACTTGTTCCTTAATGAACATAGCTGATTTTTTTACCGCTTTGGTATTGAGCAGTCTTGGTCTATTTAATCTAGTAGCCGATTATCTTTTGAAGGTTTCCAATTATCTGGTTTTCCATGAAACTTCCAACAGGTGTCTTTCACATGGCCAAGCCAAAAATGTTCACACCAAGTCCTCCCCTTTTCATTATTATCAAAAGTAGAGGCAATCCCATGGGTAGCCAAGGAAGACGCCTCCAAGGAATTAGAATCCAGGGATTATTCAACATCAACTTTTTTTTTCCTACTTCATGATCTACCGAGAAAAGTTCATGAAGTGAGGGAAAAGGTTTAGTACACAGGATCCGTTCTCTTACCTTGTATAGAGATAACCCTAGTAGGAACTTATATACCCATTCTGTTGCCATCAATTTGTGATATAATGCTGCATCCTTTGCACACTTCCATTCTGATCATTTGAACATATCCAATTGCTTCCAATAATGATTGAGGAATACTGAGAAACTCCCAGTTCACCTCGTTTAAGATCATAGAGAGCACCATTTATGATAACTTTGCTGTATTCTCCACATCTGTGTTGGCTTTTTGTATATCAGTCTAGCTTTCAGCAGCAATAGCATAAAACATGCAGAAAGAGAAAAATGACCAGAGAACCTAAAATCCTTTAGAAAAAAAGGTGTCTGTAGATACTTTTCTTTTTCAATTTTTATTTCTTTCCATTCTTGACTTTGGGATCACCTGGATGCTTCAAAATTTTGCATGATAGCATTATTATTATTATGATTCTTTTGGCAACAACTCTTCCTTGTGTAAAAGCAAACACAACATGCCCAAGTATTTTATGATGAAATGACAGGGAAATTTGGCAGTGGGAGGATTTTCCAGTGCAAATCATATGTGCAAGTCACTGACTAGAATAGCCATTCTTGGTGTCTCTTTATCTATGAAGGTAAGTTTTTTTTCATGTTTTTTTCTTCTTTTGGTAGGATATCTGATGCAGATTCTTAACACATAATACCATTGTTAGAAGTCAAGATTTTATTTATTAGAGTTAGTTGGTTAGTAGAATATTAAATGTGGTAGGTGTTGTTGGTGTCTTTAAATATGTGTCCAAGTCCCATTGTAATGTAATCAATTCTAACCAATTCCAATGAATTCCAGTTAATTTAACAACCATAATTAAACTCGGATGAATTTTTGTGTTGGCAATATGTTTTTCTGTAGAGATTCAAGACAATAATTGGTTGATGGTTGTGACATAGGACATTCTGGATTGTACACTATCTTCCATGATTAGAAGTGGTGACTTTCTTCTGGCAGTTGGGTCTCCTTTTGGAATGCTGTCACCTACACACTTCTTTAACAGGTACTATAGTCAATTAGACACACAAAATGAGGTATATATCAAAGGAATTATCCTGTAGTTTCATATGAAAATGGTCAAACTCTCTTCTTACCCTTATGAATGCTGAAACCTAGTGTTAAATTCCCTTGTAAATGTCTTTTGCCAATTTTATGCCCAATTTCTGCAATAATTAGTCGCAGTGGACAATGTATAAAGTAGTGTTGTATATACATCTATTTTTGCTCAACTGTCTATCAAAAATCTTTATTATTTTCTTTACGCAAATTGGTAATCTTTTAAATATCGATACATAGCCTCATTAATTGGTCTTACATTACTTGGGAATAACAAAGTGACCTCACTAAACTTATGGAAGTCTTTGTGCGAAAAATAGCTGTAATAATGATAATTAGAAAACTTTGCAAAATGTTTCATGGATTGGCTTGATTTCTTCATATTTACATTGATGGCTTAGATTTGTGTCTAAGTTGTGTAGTTTTATCTTTGGGATACAGCAATTCGATGGATTCAAATGTTGAAATCTAGCCTTTATCTTCAGTTTGGAATTATAAGGTGCAATGACAGGCTTGCAAAAGAGTAAAATATGAGTCAACTCTTTGATGAGGGCTCATGAGGGTGTAAATTAGAAATTATGACTGCTTTTAAAACATTTAAAATGAAGTGTTAATTTTGCTAGGTTTGGGGAGACAGTGCACTGACAGGAGAAGGGGTGGTTTAAGATAGCAGCCTACTAAATTGTCTATCTATAATCAATGTAAAGCTCGCAGGCTTTTTTCCTATCCTTGGTGTAACATTCTATTTGGTTATCAATGTTGTAGTCACCTCATATTTTTTAGTATCTTCAAAGCTAAACTTTTTGTTTGATTAACTGTTGTTGGCTTTTGTTGTATTGAAAGTTTCATTTTG
The DNA here is from genome assembly GCA_003254925.1 of Chamaecrista fasciculata. Lineage (NCBI taxonomy): Eukaryota > Viridiplantae > Streptophyta > Magnoliopsida > Fabales > Fabaceae > Chamaecrista > Chamaecrista fasciculata. The sequence continues at coordinate 180,730 of QANZ01007536.1, forward strand.
TTGTCTGATTTGATTGCTTGCTTGAAACAGTATATCAGTGGGATGCATTGCAAACTGCTATCCGCCAAATTCATCTAATGGATTATTGCTGATGGCTGACATACGAAGTCTTCCTGGTTTGAGACATTTTTCTGTTTTTAAGATCCATCAAGTCTTTTGATACAGTTAGTCAGTGGCTCTATTTTCACATTGCATTTGTCAGGCATGGAAGGTGGCCCAGTATTTAGTGAATATGCATGCCTCACCGGCATCCTGATTAGACCATTGAGGCAGAAGACTAGCGGAGTGGAAATCCAGGTTACATTAAATACATTTATGTTTTGGCCTACATTTTCAAACTGTCTCAATTTTCAGTCATCATGCAAAACTCTAGTCTTTGTTGACAACAGCTGGTCATTCCATGGGAAATCATAGTGAATGCTTCTAGTGGCTTATTGCGGAAGTCACCTCAGAATACGGTGAATGAATATCGTCAAGAGGGAAAGCTATGCTGTGGAAGAAAGGAACCTTTTAAGGACATTGGCAACTTAGGTGGACCCTTTGGGTATACATGTGAGCATTCTCGTTTTTGTGGTTCCTCACCATTTCTAGTGGAGAAGGCAAGGGCTTCTATCTGTCTTGTTACTATAGATGATGGAGTATGGGCATCTGGTGTTTTGCTAAACCATCAAGGTCTCATACTTACAAATGCCCACCTGTTAGAACCTTGGAGATACGGGAAAACACATCTAAATGGTGGTGGATATGTAGACAACCCCAATAAAAACCCTTTCTTAGTGGTGGGAGCCACATCCTTCAAGACAGGAGTTGAGGGCAACCAAAAGAGTCAAACCTTGCAGTCAAAGATGGCCATTCGTAATCCATTTACTACCAACGAGAAGGGGGGATATATGTTAAAATCTACATATAAAAGCCATAAGGTTATACGTGTACGTCTTGATCATGTGAAACCTTGGGTTTGGTGTGATGCTAAAGTAGTGTATGTCTGTAAAGGACCATGGGATGTTGCCCTCTTGCAGCTTGAATCTGTTGATTCTGTTCAAGATCAGCTTTCACCTATTACAATCAATTTTTCCCAGCCTTCCCTGGGATCAAAGGCATACGTCATTGGCCATGGACAATTTGGCCCAAGATGTGGTATGTGTCTTGGTAATTGAACTTATTTGTCTCCTTGTTGGTTAAATGACCAGTTGTGGAATTATCTTTCTAGTTACACATAAAGTAAAAAAACTTAAATGTAGTTAAATAAGACTCGTGCAAAATATTTATTGAAGTTGTCAATAATTAATATACTATTATATATTTTGGGCTGTCTGGCTTCTACGGTTTCAAAGCCATATGTTAATATGTAGATATAGATAATATGAAATACAAAACTGGAGAAGTTGAGACGTAACTTTTCATTACTTTTTTTTTGTTTTATAAATATATAAAATAACTTCATGTCACTTTTCTAGAGTTCTCAAATTTATTTTAAAATTTAAAGATTTGATATCTCATGCCAGGTTAGGGTTCTGGTGGGGCCATCATTAGTCATTACTAGAGCTTATGAAAGAAGAAATATCACGGATCTCAGATGGAATTTTGAAGTTGAATAAAGTAGCTGTTAAGAATCAATGCTAATCAATTGACCCTTGAAATTACTTACAATCCCTAGACATTAGATTACCAATCAATTCCTAGAATTATGTTATCAATTCACCCCCATAAATCAGGGGTGTTCATTTCTCTAATTACTTTCATTCCTAGGATAGCTCTTCTGTTGTTGTATAAATTATAAAAGCCCTTCTACCAATCAAGCTAGTTGTTAAGATTCAATCCTAATCAATTGACCCTTGATTTAAAGTAGTTGTTAAGAATCAATGCTAATCAATTAACCCTTGAAATTACTTACAATCCCTAGACACTAGGTTACCAATCAATTCCTAGAATTTATGTTATTAATCCATCCCCAAAAATCAGGGATATTCATTTCTGTAATTTTTCATTCCTAGGATAGCTCTCTATTGTGTCAAAGCCCTTCTACCAATCAAATCAATCCACAAACAATTCTTCCAGACTTTTTTTCAATTGTATCTTGTTAAGTCTGATAACCCCATGTAATTAATTGTTGTTTAAGTGATATAGCCTAGTGACTGAAAATACTGAACTATTTTACATATAAGAAAATAAAATAGATAATACAGAAGAAACAGTAAAACACAGCCCAGTAAAGGCTAACAGAACCAGAAAACGCAAGAACCAAACACTCTATTGAAATACTGAATAAACAGAAGAAATAAAGATAATAACTTATGGTTGTCTAGTTTTCAAGAGGTTAGACTCTCTCAAACCATTCCCTAATATTTTCCTTGCCTTCACCCCTAGCAAACCACACTATTTATAAAGGCCCTGCACACTCATGCCTCATAGTCAGAGGTTGTTATGTAGCAGATCTTCCTCTTTTTGTCCTTTGTCCTCCTTCGTATTAGGCTCCAGCCCATTCTCAATGATGGGCTGCACTCCTTCTTTGAACTCATTTTCTCCTTCATATACAGCAGGTCCATCATTAAGTTTACAGAATATTGAAGTCAACACTATAATCAACAACACACCAGATTCTTGGGATTCTTCTTAAAAAAAACCTGAGCTTCTCATTTCTTGATTCTGTTGCTGTTTGTGTCATCCTTACCTTAACAGACATTGCTGAATGAGCTCACAAAACCCCTCTGGAAAATGTGCATATAATATTTTCTATACGTCTTGAAAAAGCTTTTGTGGTTATGCCATCTCTTCAAATATGACAATGTAGTTGATGGATCGTGGATGAGACTAGTGAGATATTTAATGTTGTAGTTATATTTTCAGCTTTTGAAAAACAGAAAATTCTTGACCTTCGGTTGTCTCTCTTTTATCTTTTATATAACCTGGGACGACATTTCTGTTTCCATCAGGGTTCTTCCCGTCCGTTTGTTCGGGTGTTGTGGCAAAAGTGGTTGAAGCAAAGACTCCTCAATCTTATCTATCCATTAAACAAGAGCACACCCATGAGAAAATTCCTGTAATGCTGGAAACAACAGCTGCTGTTCGTCCTGGCGCTAGTGGTGGCGCTGTCATCAATTCAGACGGTCACATGATTGGCCTAGTTACAAGGTATTGCCACCAGCTGTCAATATAAATTATAATTTATTCTAAGCTCATTCAAAATCTGCATGAACAATTAGTGTGTGGCGACATTTCAGAATTCAGACATCTGTAGCACGAGATCAAGATTTAGAAACCTGACTGAGTAGATTCTCTAGATTTTTCTGTGTGACGTGAATATCCTGCACTATGTTCTCTGGCAACTTATACTTTTCCTTCATTTTGCATTCGCATCTTTCCATGTATTCTATGAAGCACAAACATTTCATTTCAAGGGAGTTTCGTTGTGTTTAACTCATGTCCATGTTTAACAAACATACAACACGATATGACAAATGCTTAACACGTGTCCATGAGTGTCAAAATTTAAAATCATGTTTTGCGGATCCAACATAATGATTAATAGAAAAAATTGACACATCATATTTCATGAATAGATGCTGTAATTTTTGAAGTTTTCACTAAGATTTATGGATATTTATATATAATCATGTGGTGTCGTGTAATTTCAAAAATTTAGGGTGTATGTATCCATGTCCGTGTTGTGTATTGTGTCTGTGCTTCATTATAACATCATTGGTGATTGCCCTGCTCTGTTTATGCGTCTTCTGTTTTCATTTTTGTTTTTGTTTCTTTGGGTGGAGGGTGGGGATGGGGAAACCAGCTTGCTTTGGTTTGTCCAATAGATTTTCTGCTTTCTTTATTACCTTTTTTATTTAATTTTTCGTATCAAACCTTTGATGATTAAATTTCCATTTTTAATGAGATGTTCTTGACGCAGCAATGCAAGGCACAGTGGTGGAGCAGTAATACCTCATCTTAATTTTAGCATTCCATGTGCAGCTTTAGCACCCATCTATGAGTTCTCAAAAGGTAAGCTGCCAAAGTAATTGTTCAGTTACAAGATAAATGTTATAGCTGCTTCAGCTGGCAATACAATTCCTCTATGAGAAATACTATATTGTAGTCCTTGACAGATAAGGTGACTTGCAATTTAATCCTTCAAAAATCATTGTTGTCAAATTAGTCCTCAAAGTTGACATTCCTTGCAATGTCACCCTCATGCTCAAATTTTATCAAGAATTTGATGGTTCAACTAAGAGAATATTAACTTATGAGTTTTTTGTATACATAGAATTTTAAATATGAAAGTGATATGGCCAAAGTCCTATTTTGGTCCCTCTATTATGCTCATTGTTCCAAATAGGTCCCTCAGTTATTTTTCATTCCATATTGGTCCCTCAGTTATTCAAAATTTGTCAAAGTTGGTCCCTCTAACGTTTTTCATTCATTTTCCAGTTAAAAAAAGAGGAAAAATAAACTTTCATCCCCAGAAGTTTTATTTTCTTATATTAAGGTCCTTTTCTTTTTATAATAGGATCAAAACGTAAGAAAATGAAGTAAATTAAGATTTTAAGTGAATTTTCCCAAAACACAAAAACTCTCTCTCTCTCCCAAATGATGAAATTCTTCAGTAAGATAGTAGTGATTCGTAATAGACGATAATAACTAGAATCTTTAATTGAAAAAAAAGATTTCTTAACAAGATTGCATGTAATCCAATCCAATCCAAAGAGAAAGAGATGCTATTTCCCCAAATATTTGTGATTTGTGAATAAGTTACAGCCTACGTACACCAACACCATCCCTTCCTTCTCGCCATCTCATCCACGCTTCACCCATTCACTTGGATCAAAACCACCTTGTTTCCCATTCCGACGCAGCTGAATCTCATTCGTGTGTCCACTCTTATCAGCGCCGGTAACGGCAGGCTTTTTATCCGGCACCACTCACCGAACCCCCCTCCGCCGCCGTGCTGGGAGGATTTCTGAGAGAGAGAGAGCGCTTTTGTGTTTTGGGAAAATTCACTTAAAATCTTAATTTACTTTCTTTTCTTACGTTTTAATCCTATTATAAAAAGAAAAGGACCTTAATATAAGAAAATAAAACTTTTGGAGATGAAAGTTTATTTTTCCTCTTTTTTTAACAGTAAAATGGATGGAAAACGTTAGAGGGACCAACTTTGACAAGTTTTGAATAACTGAGGGACCAATATGGAACGAAAAATAACCGAGGGACCTATTTGGAACAATGAGCATAATAGAGGGACCAAAATAGGACTTTGACCAAGTGATATTATGTTAATTTACACATCGACATTGAAAGAAATTTGGGTATAAAAGTAACATTGAAAGGAGTTTTATCTGTGAAGGACTAAATTGACAGTAATGATCTTCGAATGACTAAATTGAAAACTTCTACAAAAAAAAATGACTAAATTGAAAATCACTGTATCTATCAAAGACTAATATAGTTTTTCTCATTTGTCTATTGACTCTATCCATGAAATGAGTTTCTAGACCCTTGAAGACAGAATGTAGTTGAACATCTAATGATTTGGCTCTTCCACTGTAGACATGCAGAACCTATCACTTTTACAGATTCTAGACGAGCCAAATGAATACATTTCATCTGTATGGGCATTGATGCTGCCGTCACCTCCAAATCTCACTCCTATGTCTGATCTGCCTCAGTCCTTTCTGGACAATAACATTAAAGAAGAAAAGGGTTCTCGATTTGCAAAGTTTGTTGCTGAAAGAAAGGAGATTTTCAGCCAGCAGCCTTCTCAACGAGGGAAAAATTGTGCCTTTTCTAATCAAGTTACACCTAGCAAACTATGAAGTCTTTGTGCCTAGTGAGAAATTGGCTGCAAAAAATCCAAGATGAAATTACCAGGTTCAGTGTCTGCAATGGAACATCTGGATGAAGTAAAAATTGATTGTTGACTTGACTAGAAGATATATGATATTTGCACCACTAAAAATAAAGGAGTGGATTTTATAAGACTTGTAAATCAGTGTAATTCATTGTGATAAGCTCTGACAAACAAAGGCCTTTATTCTGCAAATATAAGTACAAAGCCAGAATTGTACGAGATGAATGCAAGATTTTCTTTCTCTTATATTAATCTCATTTTGAATTTTATTATCTTGACAAAACATATATTTTGGAGGATCATTTCTCGTATCTTGAAAGCTGTAAGTCTGTAATAAGAAGTTTCTTAATTGAGTTTGCAAAAAACCTCTTACAATTTTCTCCCTACATTCATTCTCAATACTCAATAGAGAGATCAAGTCTTATTAAGTCTTTGCTTGTCATCATCCCAAGTCCTAACCACATTAAGGTATGCCAGGCAGGGCTGCTCTTCTAAAATTCAAATACTTAGGGAGCGTTTGAATTGAGAAGTTAAGTTAAAGGAGGATAAAAGAATGGGGAATGTAATAAAGGAGAGGTAAAGAATTTGTGTTATAAAGGAGGTTTTTAGTAAATGTTGTTTGGGAAAATGAGAGATAAAGAGGAATTATGATGTGAAATTATTTTAAAGGGTATTTAATGTTTGTGGTGGGTTGAAATAATTGTATTGGTATTTGAAATTTGTATAGGGGTAAAAATGGTAAAAATAAAGGAGAATAAATGAGTGTTATTTTAGTATTTGTTTTGGTGTTAATAAAGTAGTATGATGTAATGATTGCCTCGAAATTTATGCTAAATGAGAAATTCATAAAGGAGATTTTTTGAGTGGTAAGGTAAAGGGGGATAGAGGTGTGAATGTAGGACCAAAATGTAATTTTTGAGTACTGAATTGTAAAATTTTGGGGACTAGATTATATATTTTTCCTATTTACTGTCTTTTAATTTTATTTTAAAATTTTGATACTACAAAGAATATTACCCATGTATATTTTTTGGGGTATGAATTATGTATTTTTCTAAATTTTGTTCTTCAGCAGTTGTAGAACCAAAAATATTAGCCATATATATACTGAATGATGGACCAATATGTATCTTTTTTGGGTAAATTATACTATGGTACCCTGTGGTTTGACCCTAATTCAATTTAGTACCCTGTGGGTTGAAACCTGACACTTTGGTACCATTTGGAGCTATTTTGTAATTTTAACCATAACAAATTTTACAAAAATTACAAATTGACCCAAATTTTTTTTCAAAAAAGTACAAATAGGTTACTAGATACATATTATTTAACTAAAATGAAAACTTTAAAGAAATTTTGGGATCAATATGTAATTTTTGCAAAATTTGTTATGGTTAAAATTACAAAATTGCTCCAAAAGGTACCAAAGTGTTAATGAAGAATACTACAGGCTACCAAAGTATCAGGTTTCAAACCACATGGTACTAAATTGAACTAGGGTCAAACCACAGGATAACAAAGTGTAATTTACCCATATTTTTATATGAATTATACATTTTTTCTCAATAGTGTATAGTACAAAAAATATTATCCATATATATATGGGAAGAGTGACCAAACTGGAAAGTTTTGAGATTTGAGAATTATAATTTTTTTGCATATATAGATTTTTTTTTTCACCACAAAAAATTACTCGTATATGTGTTAGAGTAGGGACCAAACTGTAATTAAATTTTCACACCACAAAAAATATATTTTTTCTCATTAATGTTTTTGAAATATGCTTATAAAAAAATATTATTAAAGTTTCAAGAATTGAATTATATTTCTTTTTTCTATTTTGAATTTTGATTTTATATTTTTACACTTTAAAAAATATTACTTATATATATATACTGGAAGAAGGACCAAATTGTAAAGTTTTGGGGAATGAATTATATATTTTTTCCCATTACTGTATTTTAAATATGTTCATAAATTTTTACACCACAAAAAAACTATTCATATATATACTGCAGGAGGGACCAAAATCTATATTTTTTGGGTCTTGATTATATATTTTATCTCATGGATCAAAATGTAAATAACATGGACTTAATTATTTTATTTTAAATTTTGACTCTAAAAAATATTATTAAAATAATTGAAAAAANGAGAAGATAAAGGAGAGATAAAGGAGAAAAATAAAGGAGGGGAAGATAACTATGAAACAAACTAATTTTTTTACTGTAACTCTGATATTAAAAGAGTACTGAGAGATAAAAGAGGATAAAAGAGTTAAAATAGAACATTCAAACGCACCCTAAGTGTAATTCATTGTGATAAGCAAAGACTTATTGTCTATAGTGGGCTTGTAACACGAATAAAATAAAAAAAAAAAAAACTTGCGCAATCTCAAGCCCACTATAGACAGTAACAACAATACAACATGATGCATGTTTGTCTCTAGCAACTACAATAGTAATGTAATGATGCGGCAATAGTGATAAACTCAAGAAAAGGCAACATGACCAAAAATATCAATATGTAGAAAAGGATTATATCAATCCAAGGGAAAAAAAAAAGTGAAACGATTGCCCCAATATAATGGCCCGACTAAACTAAAACCATACTGAAAAAATGAAAAAGTCGGGCTCCAAGAAATTGATTCTCTAAAAAAAAAAAACTTTTAGCTTATTGTATTGTATTCATGCCATGACATGAACATGAGATTAAGATGTTGAGTACGGAAATTCATGTGATAATCATAATGGAAATTCTCTAAATGTTTGTATTAGGGAGTTTGTGGCCATGTTTAAACCTTGTTTCTCTTCCTATTTTTTTGAGTTCGTTCTGTGTTTTACAGTGATATATTTATTTAAGTATTCATTGATCTTAATTAATCTCGACTTTTTAAGTATATGTTTGAAAGGAAAAATTATCAAAATTCGATTTTAAAATGATTTTAACTTTTCCAAAGAAACTATCTTAAAAGGTTTATGAAACACTCTTATAATTGTGAGAATTATATTGAGGACTTGAATTAAATAATCGTTTAAAGAAAATGTTTCATAAGACTTATTTTCCTTCATTCAAAAGCTTTTTGAAAACAATCAAGTGGATTTTTAAGGGTCTTGATTTTCTAAAATGATAACTTTTCTTAACAATTTTTACATACAAAGTATGGTCACTAAATTCTCATTTGTATAAGAGTATTTGCTTATGAATGTACATGGTAGAATCATGAAGTATACTAATTTTCTTGTCTTGTGTATTGAGGGGCTAGAATGTGATTCTATTAGGGTTTGTTTCGATTCATGGAGGGGGAAGGGAGGGAGAAGATTGGAGGGAGAGGGGAGGGAAGAGATTGGAGAGGGAGAGGAGAGAAGCTCTCCTCTTTGTTTGGAGAAGTAGCTCCTCCTCCAAAATACTCCAATTTAGGGTATTTGTAATTTGCGAAGGAAGGAGAAGAAAGAGGGATAAAAAGTTAATCCCTCAATCTCTTCCCCTTCAATCTTCAAGTTTTCAAACAAGGAGGAGAAGTCCCAAACCTCTCCCATCCCCTCCCCTTCTCTCTCAATATCCTCAATCCAAACAAACCCTTAATGTCATTATGTCAAACCTTCATATTTCCGGTCATGATTTCTCTTATGGTGATATTCTAATGTACTAAATAATATCATGGTGGTGTCCCACACTACATCTAAAATATATAATCAATCATTAAATAAGTTTATTTTTTATCCATCTTTTGTTTTCATTTTAGATATTTATATAGTATTAACGTCTACTTTGACTGATTAATGATATTATTTATTTAGTGTTTGTTTACTGTCTAAGTAGATAGTAGTCTCATGAACTATAAAATAATATAATTAACGTATAATAGTTTAACCATATAGTTTTAACGTCTTACTTGTATTGCACAAACTCATTATTTAGACTTACAAGTTACGAGGCTCACAACTAAAAACTTGTGCTGGACACATTTCCAAGGTCAGAGTCATGACAACAACTCACATCTCGTGATTGTCACAATTCCAAAGTGGACACTTCACCTCTTGAATATTCATTCTCTTCTTCCTATTTTAACTTAGGTGTCAGAGATATTTTATAGAGACAATAATTGTAAATTATTCTTACAAATATTTTATTACAAAATTTCTTAGATAAATTAGTTAAATCTTCTCTTAAATCTTATTTGATTTATCACTGGCCTTGTAATATTTCCTTTTATGTTGACCATACAAGCGTATTTGAATAGATAGAAATAAATGTAATGGGACCGAATAGGAATGTTTTTGACTAAACATACAATATAATCATTAAGAGATATGCGAGTTGACAATTCAATAGTTTAAAGTCTAATTTATACACTTAAGTCATTGAAAATTTTGAAGACAATACAATTTGGTTCATTAAATATATTTTTTAAAAGACTAATTTGTAGAGGTAAAATGACTAAAAATATATATTGACTCCATAACTTTCAAAAATTAAAGTATGTAAACTAGATTTTAAAAAAATGATTTATTAACTTATGTATTTTTCAAGAATTAATTTATATGTTTACTCAAACTTTTTCTCATTGATTGGAAGTTTCAAAAATAAATGAAGTGAGTGAAACAAGATAGAAAAGAAACTCTTTCAACTTCTTTTATGTTATATTTACTCAGTTTTAGCTTCATTCCAAAATTAAAGGTTAAATAAAGGAAATAGTTCATTTTAAATATAAATGGTAATTTTCTCCCCAAAATTTTATAATTTAGCTTATTATTTTCTTTTATTCCAAATTTCATATAGTTTATTGTAAAGTTCAATTGAAGACTTTTTCTTTTTTCTTTTTAATAAATATTTTTATATATTTTTTTACTATAAACCTGATAATAAATATAGATTTATCATTCCCACTAATTTTAAGCTTCTTACGAAATTCTTGTTTTACTTTGATTTTAAATTTTTATAACTCTTTTAACTTTTATTTGCTTCTACATATTTGAAACTTATATACAATTACTTAAAAAAATTGAAGAAAAACATAAAGTACATTACATAAACTTGTAGTGTAAAATTATTTTATTTTAATGTACTAGGATAAATCTTAGATAAATTATTTTTTATTAATATAAAAATTGTTTTTACTAATTTTAATTTATAATCACCAAAAAAAAAGTAATAAAAATATGAATGTACTTTTAAATTATTTTAATATATATGCATAAATTATTTAACATTTTTTCCAGTAATTGCTTTATGTTTCACACATATCTTCTACTAGATGCAATTATATTCTAATATGGTTGGACACCAAATAGTAGGAGATTCGAACCCAGTTCATCACTTTATTAATTACAATTCTATAATATATTTCAACACATTAAATTTAAAAATATTATATTTTTATATATATAAATAAATATTTATTTTTATTAATTGTTCACTTTCCTAATTTGTTCTCAAACTTGTTAACTTTTTATCTAAACTTGAACCAAAATATAATATTTTAAAATATTCATTAAATATGAATATTTTGACCATCTCAGTGAATAAACAAATGATAAAAAATTAATTTATTCAATTTTATTATTTATTCTTTGCTTTCTATAGACTCAAACTTAAAAAAAATTAAAATATTGATTATATATATATATATTAATATTCATCAATTTCCATATACATCAAACCTCGAGACATACACTAGTAATAAACAGCACATACACACTCACACTCGGCCTATTTATAGCGTTGTAGCCATTGCCTAAACTACATAAATAAGCCTGCTAAGTGCCAACACATTTCTTACTACATATTCTTCAAATTCCATCATCTTCATCATTCATTCTCGTCTTCTTTCTCAGTTCGTTCATCACTCCATACCTTCTTTCATTATCTTCCTTTTCGTCGATTTACATATGGACTCTCCAATTTCTTATTCTCCCAGCCACACACAACGTAACCAAAATCCTTCTTCTTCACTCCCTTCGCCACTCAATAATAGAGTCCAACGCCCCACAATCACAACCAGAACTGAACCAGGGAACCTCTATCCAACCACCTTTGTTGAGGCTGATGCATCATGCTTTAAACAAGTCGTCCAAATGCTAACCGGACCCTCCAAACCCGCCAACCCCCCAATGAGCCCAATCAACCGTACCCATTCCATCTCACCCATCAAATCAATTGTTCCCAAAAAACACCATCACCATCACCATCAACATCAACATACTTCTGCATTCAAGCTCTACGAGCGAAGGAATTCTAGGAATAGAAGCCTCAACGTCAACAATCTTGTCGATTCTGGGCTGAACCGACAACCCGAGATCATGTCCCCAGGCATTCTCAACTTGCATTCGCTTACATTGCTTAGCCCGGTGACCCCGCTAACACTCGACCTGTTTGACAGGTCGGGCCCATCTGAGAGCAGTGTAAGGCCGTATTTGGACATGGAAGCAGAAGAACAAGCGATTAAAGAGAAGAGATTTTTCTTGCATCCTTCGCCGATTTCAGCTCCGAGGAACTCAAAACCTCGTCTCCTTCCTCTATTTCCCATTTCTCCCAGAGATTCTTCAAGATGAATAATTTTTTTACAAAAAAAAAATCTGGGTTTTGTATAAGCTTAATATAAATAATGAAACATCAATGACATTGGTACTAATTGCAAGAATGGGAGAATCTTGCTCAAATTGTATGTGAAAGACTAGAAATATATATTTTCTTTCCTCTTTTTTTTTGCCCTTCTTCTTCATTGAGAGAAATCAAAAATAATAATGTATTTTTTTTAATGCTAATTGGGCTAATTAAGAATTTTGGGAAGTTTAATTAACTTGGATTCAATTTTTCTCAATGATCAGTGAATAGATAATTGAATAGCTATATATTTACTTAATTTAATGCAGAAATAAATTCAATGTTCTATGCAATACAATTGTATTGATTAACATAATTAATTTGTAATCATAATTATTAATAAATAATAATACAAATTACTCTATAGAGATCAATAGTCTTTGAAGATGGTTGGTAAAGGAAGAAACTGATGCGAGAAAAAATCGAAAGTTGATCAGTTAAAGCATTTCACCGCTTGAGTTCCCACATTACAAGAAACTTTCTTGTGGAAAAAAAGGGTATTATTTAGTACACTAAACGCAAAAGTTTAGATGAATTGAAGTTTGGACAATCACGATTGATCTTGACCATTTTGTTTGTTTATCTTTTTAAGCGAGGAGAAGATGCCAAAATGAAGGTAGAAGAAATTTGGTATTCTATGTGCTTGTGTCTCTGTAACTTATAAGTTGTAGGCACTCACAGATTTTAATTATACTTTATGCTTTGCGGTTTACTTCTTGTGTAATGCACTACAAGCTAATTAACTTCATAAGAAATATGAAATATTTTACCCTTATAATTGTTAAAGATTAGATGCTCTACAGATTATAGATTTGAATATAACATATTTTTAACATAGAAATACCCTAATGGTCGAAATTAAAGTTACAAAAAAAAATGCATAGAAACAAAATAATATTTCATTTGCCAAATGCCCAAATTTAAGTCATTCAAAATTGGATCATAATCTTTCATTAAAAAGAATACTATAACCAAAAATAAATTCAAGAAGAAACCACCACAAAATAGGATGGCAAAAGATTTTATTTATTTTTATATAAAAATAGAAAAAATGAGAGAAGAGTTATCTTCTCAGGCAACCCCTAAAAAATCTAATGAAAGAAGAGTTATTTTTATTTAATATCGTCTTCTCTTTCTATTCTTTTTTTTTTTAAATTTTCAAACATACTTTATATGATATTTGGATGAAATAATTTAATAAAGAAAAGTAAATTTTAGAAATAATTGAATTAATTATTTTATTAAAAAAATTTAATATATTTTAAAGAATAAGTACTTCTAAGAATTATTTTTTCTCTTAAATTATTTCATTAAAACACATGGTTAAATTTTCTAATCTTGTGCATGTTAATCTCTTCTCCGTAATTGATTGAAAACTAATTGATGACAAGTAAAAAAATTTATATTGAATTATGTAAGATAAATTATTGAAATAATGTATGTTTTATGACCAAAATGTTCATTTTCTCAAATGTCAAACTATTGTGTGCTAAGGAGAAGTCAAATCAACTTGAAGCTGTAAGGGAAAACAATCGTTGTTCCCTGTCTCAGTATATCAAGTACAAGTCAGTAAAATTCAGATCATGTTCAAGAAATTAAATTATTTATTTATTATATTAAATTTTACTAATAAAAAAATTATCTCGATGATATTTATCTATTTAGAATAATAAATTTAAAAATACTGTCTTCTTTAAAACAGTAATGTAAGTGTTTTACTTTATTATTATTTTTTAAGTAGTGATTATATATAGAGGGGGAAAGAAATAGAATAGAAGTATAGAACTAATTATTAATGAGTTTATATAATATAATAAAAATTAGTTTATGTGATTTACGTATTATTCTATATATCACTGATAAATTTATCTTTCAATATCCGTACCCGTGCAAAAGTAACGTAGCCTTTAATTCAAAATGATTTGCAATTGCAGGTCAAGAAAAGACAAGCTAGTATGGAAAGAGGCATATACGGTGGCAAAGGTTATCAAAAGATCTACAACACAAATAATTGTGAGTCATTTAGGAAGCTTTGCACATTGGCCCTTATTTTGGAAGATAGAGCTCCCAAGAAGATGTTTTATGTTTATATGGAGATTCTTGAACAAAGCAATCACTTCTGAAGTCTGTTTAAGGGATCATCACTTTAATGTGATCCCTTGTGTTTTCTATCATGAAGTTGAGGAATCAACGAATCATTTGTTCAAAAAGTGTCATTTTACTTGGGTTGTATGGTTGGGTATTGATCTAGGCATTATGAATGATTAATCCTCAAATCAACAATGTGGTGGTTTCCTTGAGCTTTAGTTATTATGCAAAATAAAATTTCTAAATTTTAAAAGTGACAAAAGACTCAAACCTTTTGTTTTTGTATATATAACCTATTTTATTAGAATTCTTATTGATTTTTTTTTTTAATTTTCAAACTACAATTAATTACAAAAATAGTTAACTTTATTAACAATTATAAAATCACAAAGAAACTTACTTTCCAAAAAAAAAAAGTCTTACTAGAATGAGTTTTTTTATACAAAATTAAAAGGTCGAAGCACATTTTTGGTCCCATAATTTTGGGCAGGTCTCAATTTAATCTCATATTTTTTTTTGTTGCACTTTTGGTTCTATATCTTTTGCTCATGTTGCATATTTGATCCTGTGTTGCACTTTTGATCCTATATCTTTGAGTCAGGTTATAGAATTAGTCTCATAACTTTTAGCCAGATTGTAGAATTAGTCCCTTATTTTTTGGTCAGATACAGAAGTAGTCTCATATCTTTGGGTCAGGTGGAACTAACAATGGAACATTTTATAAAGATGAGATCAATTCTACAACCTAACCAAAAGATATGAAACAAAAAATAATATGATATCAAATCTACAATCTGAACAAAAGATGTGTGATCAAAAGTACAACAAAAAAATTTATGAGACCAAATTAAGACTTGAACAAAACTTATAGCACCAAAAATACAGTTTGACCAAATTAAACATTCAAGAAGTCTTTCACTACTTTTTAAAATTTAGAAATTTCTTTACACAATAACCGAATTTTAGGATTAGGTTTATTCCACCCATAATCAAATGGTGTTCTCTACTACGGAAACTCTGGAAGTCACTTTCTATCATAGGAATGCAATGGAGAACATTGATAATCAAATTGACTATAATGGGAAGCACACTATGCAAAGTCTGAACAAGTCATTTAAAACGCCTAATCTCCAAACAATTTTAGTATGGTTATTGGCTCACACAGGAGGACCAATGCATGATACCAACTCTATACAACGTATATTAGATAGAGCCTACATAAGCACTCAACAAAGCGATCAGGCCATCAAAAAAATACGTGGCCAATCAATCACAGTCATTGGAAGCAAACCCAAGAAAACACAAGCCGAAATGATAGTGCACTCAAAAACAAAGAATCAATCTGACACAACATTCCTAAGGCTAAGCTGGTGATAGAGTTGGATTCTTGTGCTGATTTAATGCATCACTTCTATACAAGTCCTTTACATAGGCTGCTATGACTTTTGAAGAACACATTTCTCGTAAAGGGCAAGGATGTCTTTCTTGTTGGGATTTTTCAAACGTAGTAACTGATCACCATGGTTGTGTTTTGTCAGCTCTTGTTTAAGCTTTTGGATGGTAAACTTCTTGTAATCCTCCTCATTTGTTTGATGACTAAGATTGTCATCCTCTTCACCCTCAAAGATTGAACCGCCATCTTCTGGATGTGTGTACCTGAGAGGACTGGACGTGCTCTTAGATCTCTTACTTCCCCTTAAGATTCTAGGGCTCATATTCAATTCTTGCACGGATTCAACACCGACTTCACCATCTGCCCTTAAGCGCTTACCATGGGAAGCAGTTTTTAGCTTGCTGTCCAATGCTGTTTCGTTCAGTCGAAACTTAGTCAATTCTTGATGGAGAGAATCAATCTTCGCTTGTGCTGACTGTAGCTGGAGAGAGAGAGACTCGGCCCTGTTATTTGCTTCGGCATGTGCTGCTCGCTCAGATTCCAAAAGATTTTGAAGAATCTGAACGTTACTCTTCCTCTCAGCATCATTTGAATCCAAAAGTGTATCTATTTCCTTCTCTCTTTGTTCCACCCTTTCCTCTAGCTCTGCCACTCTGGAAAGTGCATCCTTCTCTGAATCCCTTGTTCTCTGCAGTTCAACTTCCAAATTATCTTTCTCTCTCCCCAAATTTTCGATTTTCCTTTCGGCTCTCTCAATTTGTGAAAGTCTCTCCATCGCCAGCCTCTGCATCTCGCTCTTCTCTTTTTGAGCCGATCCTGCTTCAGCCTGTGCTTTGTCAGCCACTTCAATAGCCCTTGTGGCTTCTTTTTCAGCATTTTTACACCTTTCCTGGACCTCTGCAAATCTTGCAAACTCAGATTGGTACTTTTGTTCCAGATGGATCTTCTCCTGCTGAAATACCATTGCATCCTTCTCATATGTTTGGGCCTTGGCTTTTGCAGATTCCAACTTCTCAGTCAACTCTTTAATTTCAAACCTCAGTGATGATATTTCTCCATCATAACTCCTTATCTTTGACTCAGCAGCCTACATAAACAGACAGGGCCATATATGGTATTCAATCCCAAAAAGTGCAAGCATGGTCCTAATAAACAAATATGCAGGAAAAATCTTTTTTTTTCTTTTTACCAGAATATGCAGGAAAAACATCAACAGAAAAGCTTAAGGTATCAAAATGGACCTCAATTCTTTAATTTTTTTATTAAAAAAAGAGGAGAGTAAGCTTCTATAAGTTTTCCTGGCCCAAAAAAAAAATAGAGCTTCAATAAGTTTTATGTAATGTACAATTTTTATATCTTTAGTTCTTCACTATCAGGTTTTCCAAAAATATAACATATGGAGAAAAAAAAGACTAAGAGACCCAATGATGGAATGCTAAGTTGTAACTTGTAAGTAATAATAATTGTTATTATTATTATTGTGATTCTTTTATTTGGCCAATATACAAAACCATTACGGAAGTGTTTTCCATTTACCCCCAAATAGTTGGATGAAGGTACAAGAAATAAATAATTCATTAGAGGGAACAAAATCACAAAGCTTGGAATGAAATATTGAATCACAATTCTGGCCTCCTTCATTGTGCATGACCATAATACATAAAAGAGTAAAAAGAAAGGGAAAAAAACGAAGAAGAAGAAGAAGAAAGCTAAGGGTTGATGTGTAATATAAAACACAAACCACTAACAAAATGAATAACAGATTCAGGGAAACCTTATATGTTAAGAGGTTAAGAGGTATTAAGAATCGGAAAAGATCTGGTAGTTTTCAAAAAAATTACTAGTAAAAATTAAAGGGTAAGAGTGTTTGTGTAGTCGAAGGGCCAGCTTGGCTTGGCTCGGCAGTAAGTACGCTTGCCATGGAGTCTGAGGTCGTGGGTTCGAACCAGCCTCTCTACAAAAAAGTAGGGGTAAGGCTGCTAGTATATTCTCTTCCCCAACACCCCACCAAGTGGGACTTGAACTGGGTTGGCCCTTAAGAGTGTTTGTGTAGTCGAAATATTACAATAAACAGATGCTGACAAGGCAATTTCAAGGACACACTATCGCGTCTTTCAGTAATATACATTTTTCAGTACCTTAATTTCCACCCAAATTTTGCTCTTCCCATTTCCTCACCAAGGTATTAGAGGACCAGTGTCATCTTTTGTTACTAAATCACAATTGGGGAAAGGTAGAAGGATTACTCAAGGGAAGTAATTTGAAAGGAGTGGAGACCATAGTAGTTATGTATGTAAGACTTTGGCACTAGTAAGAGAATTGCTTATAAGAGCCTTGGTGTGAAACCCAAGAAGGGGAGAGAGAGAGAGAGAGATAAGGGTATTAATTTTATGCACACGAACGATGTCATTGAGTCTCTCAAAAATATACTTTATTTTGTTCCATTTATCCCCATTATCCTCCATATTATCTCAACATAAAATATGCCTATTAATGTGTAAGTGGCATAAAGGTGGGAGGGATTTTGATTGGTTTCTTTTAATCATTTAAACAAGAATCTCACCTTCAATTCCAACTTCAAAGTTGTCAAACACTGCTCAGCATGGTCAATTTTGGCACTCTTCTCCTTGATTACATCTTCCTACATAATCAGCAAAGGAGGAACAAATCACAAGTTCAGAACTGCAATTTCATTTTGGTTGCAACATATGGAAAACTGATAAGCTGAAACAAGAGTTTCTAACTACGTCTAATTAATATCTTCATGTAGTAGCACGGTTATGTAAATATACATTTGCAAAAGAAATATGGAGTAAAAGAGAGAGCTCACTTTCTCAGCTAAAGTATTGGAGAATTCTTCTCTTAAAGCATCCTCTCTCAACTGTGTTTGCTTGTTTGTGCGTTCCTGAACAGTTGCTGCCTTCTCTAGAGCAGCTTTTGCCTCTCTAACAGCAATATCATACTTTCGTTTCCACTCCTCAGCCTCCTCTTCGGCAGACTGAGCCTGTTCCCTTGCTGCTGCCAACCTTGCCTCTGCAATACTAGTCCGAGATTTGAGGGCTGCTATTTCAGAACTAGCCTGATCTTCCTCAGCTTTCTGTCTTGATAAGCCTTGCTCATATTTTCTTTTCCAATCTATGGTTTCTTGCTTGGCAGAGTCCACCGTTTTCAACAAGCTAGAATATCTCTCTTCTAGTGAGCGACGGTTTGCCTGCAGATCAGTTATGCGATTCATGTATTCATCAGTAAGTTTCTTCTTATCATTTATGGCTTCCTCATAGCGCTTTATGTACTCAAACTTCTCCCTCTCACTGGCTTCCAGCCGCTTGTTGAGTAGGGCCATCTTATCTTCAATCAACCGGCATTTTAACTCAAGAGAACTCCTCTCTGATCCAACTTTATCTATTAGCCTCTTAGTAAGGTCTAGTATTGGACCTTCAAAACTGGGGTCAACAACAAACAAATCATTAAAAATCACAAGAAATAAAACTTAACAGAAAAATATCTACACAAACCTTTGTTGTAAGAAAACAGCTAGTTTTTGCCACTTCCCTGGACCTTGAATTGTTGTCTCGTATTCAGATAAAAGGGCATCAAGAACCTGCATTAAAGATATATTATCAAATCCTGTTGCAATGTTGCCATTTTAATAAGGCCAGGATCTTTCTTGCAAAGGGAGGACGGTACAAAATGTACTAATAAGTTCTTCCTATTTTTCTTAACTATGTCTGGAAAGCGCCAATAAGCATACTTTCAGTTTCAGGTGCCTCCTAATCATCACCGCTCTAATACAAAAAAAATGATAGGAACCTCTGCTGATTAGTATTATTAACAATATAAACCAGATAATGCCCTCCTAGCCCTCCTAAGGAAACAAGAAAGAATTGTCACAGAGGAATACTCAAGAGTTATGACACACAGACATAGAAACTTAGTATTGAGAGGCCAATAATCTCCCTACCACAATTCTGATATTTTTCTCCTTAACATCCTTGCAAAAAGACCCACTAAAATACTTACACACGGCCCATACAACACACAAACCCACAAAAGGTCGTAAACTGTTATGTCTTGCCAACCTCTTTATCCTACCCTGTCTAGTTCATCACTCTCTTTCAGCCTAATGGTCTCCAGTCCACTAACCCCAGGTCGTGAATCAACAGAGGCATAAGAAAGCTGAGGTTTGAGGGAGAAAAAATTTTTATTTTTAATATTTTGTAGAATTAGGAACGGGAGCTGGGGAAGGAACTGAGTGGATGAACCCATGTTAGAGAGTTACTATCTCACCCTCCCCTACACAGCCTAGAATTTCACCAACATTCTTCCAACCAGATTTGCCATTCAGTCAGAGAAGAAAAAATAAATAAAACATTGGTGGGCACTGCAACTACATTATTCCATATTTGCAGTGAGGCACACAACAATTACCTTCACAACATTATCTGTGCTTGCATCCAAAGTATGACAAGCAGCCCTGAGCCTCTTTTCCATACTCTGTATAGCATTTGAGCATTGTAGATCTGCCTCCATAAATGCATTTCTCTTATAATCCTGGTGAAATGGCAATTTCACTGTTTAGTGGCACAGCGTTCACACAATGTAGAGTCTTCTTTTTCAATTAAAAAGAGTACACTCTAATAATTAATGAATTTTTTTACTACAACGCTTTGCAAACAATACCAAGTTAAAATTAAAAAAAAAAAGTGAATCTAAACATCATCTGAAAGATATTGAACAGGTAGCTACAAGTTAAAAATCTAGCCAAAGTAACCAGCAAAACAGCCAGAATAAGAAAGACTAAAAATTAACACTGCATATAACCAAAGACAAGTCCACCTTATAATTAGAAAATACCATTGGGAACATAAAACCAAACTAGCCAGATAGAATTTTTTTTTAATAATAATACCAAGCATATCAATTTTAATATTCAAAACAAGGAACCTCTCCTGCACACATGTTTGAATCTTAGCCACACTAGTAGTTAAGGATTCTGCTGGTTTCGGCTATGTTCATAAGTTATTTACTTTAATTATTTGTTTGTTATAAATGGTTCCTAGATTCTAGGGAGATTATCCATTCTGTTGCTTATGCTCCAACTTTTGGTTACATGTTATAAGGATATTAATCTAAGTTCAGTCCCTATTTATATTTGCAGGTTTGGAGGAACAGGGCATCATTATCAAATCAGTCTTGTATGTAAACCTAGTCCCCTCTAAGGACCTTTTGAATCTATATAAGTATTTTCTAAATCCCGGCCATTACTTCTCAATTCTGTTTTGTCTCTCTCTACCTTCTCTTAACTCCCTAACTACGTGGCTGCTATCATTCTTTCATCACTGTGCTTTGAAATAAACCACAATAAAATGAGACAAGAATTTTAGTTTTGACTTATGACACAATGCCCACATGTAGCTTAAATTTTAACAGAAATTAGAACTCCTCTAGAACAGAGAAAATAGTTCTCCCAACAGGATTAAAAATCAAACTTATATACGTGAGAGAAGAAAATAACAGTAAATCATTTTAGAGAACGACAGATATCCCTCTCATATTTGATCTGCTGCCTATTGAGAAGAAACGACTTCCAACCCTTCAGTAACTGAACAATTTGCTCACCCTGACCAGATAAGTACTAGGATGGTTCACCAGTTTTCTGACTGAAACAGCTATTTATCCGGTTCTTTGAAGTTTGAAATATGCTTAGACCAACAACTCCAAGAACATGGAGTTTTGTAGTGAAAAGTTAATCAAGGTAACCAAACAGGTACAGCTAATTTCAGATATTCAATATCAATACCTCAAACGCCTTTTTTAAGAATTTCTGCAGGAGGCTCTCATATTTCTTCCTTGCTGAACCAATTCCTACAGCACTAGCATTAAAGGCAGCCATTGATTTCTGAACTGCTTCTTCATGTGCTTCTCTCAAAGCAACCTAACAGAGTGTAATTAGGAAAAGGAAAGAATACACACACAAAACACTTACTTAATCCAAACTACTTACTTCCTCAGGTGGCTTTGAACGGTCAAAAGAAGACATATAAACCTCAGTAGCAGAATCATAAGCTCTATGACACTCAGCTTCTTCAACACTCTGCAAACAAACGGTAATTAAATGATTAATGGGCAAACAAAGTCAAAGTGAAAATTCTTATAAATGCTCACTGACATCATCAATAAAAAATTCGAGAAAGGTATTTTTTGTGGAACTTAAGCTCTAGATATCACTGTGTTTCTTGTTCCATTAACAGATTTATTGTACTTCGTAAGAAACCCATCAAAATTATTGTAGACATAGCCAACGAGCAAGGAAAGAAGAAATCATTCACATAAAAATTGATTGATGGTTGCAAAGGAATATCCTCAGGTTAATTATCGACTGCAATTAAGCATCCACTCTCAGGTAAAATTTTAGCAGTTTCTCAACGAGTGGATATTATGTCATGCAGCTGGCCTAATCACCACATGACTGCAGTACCAAAAATTTGTCATGCACAAGCTTCGCCAATAATCAGAACTTTATCAATTATACTAAGTCTATAGAAGACCAGTTCTTGTGAAAGCTTCATAAAAATCTACAGCACATACAAGTGGGCACATAAATGAAAAGCATGTCAGTGTCTAAAATTTTAATGCACCAGGGTTAACGACTATTTCTTTTTTAAGCCAATAAATCAACATTAATTCATGACTCCTTGTGTATCGATTCCCTCTGCATAATTACTAATTTAAACTGAGTGTGCAGTGCTCTCAATAATCACTTCCTTAGTTTTATATCATTACAAAGAAGTTATAGAAAAACACTTAGAGGCACTAAGAAGCAAAATCTTAACTGAAATAAAAGGACATTACATGAGCAACTAACACCCCTGGAATATTATATTCACTATACATTTACACTAAGACAAGTATTGATTATATCAAAGAACTTCTATATGATGTATTAGACATTTCTTTCTCAAGAGTAAAAAGTTATTTTAAGATTTAACTCTAACCTGCCAAGAGGAGGAAATTGTAGGCACCGCACCATGATTTAGAGCTTCCAGGTAAGATTGGGTAATACCAACCAACACAGGGCCAGTCATCATAGTTGCCCCAACTTGCTTTGGCCTTGTTCTCTCAAAAACAAATTTCATTAATGCATCAAGACCAGATCGAAATTCAGGCCTTAATCTGTTCAACTGCATATTAAAAATGAAATTGCAGGACATAATCATACACTAGATTAAACAAATAAAGATAACAAAATAACTACAAAACATGTACATTGTAGCTGGTAAAGTTACTAACCGATATTTGATCAAGTCGCTGCAAATCACTTTCATTATTCAAAGGTCGCACCAGAGTGAAGCATTCCCTATCTGGGAATAAAGCTCGAATGGAATCTCGAATCTAAATATTGAAATTGAAATATTCATTAAATTAGTACCTTAGGAGAGGAAAGAGAACAAATGTCCTGGTGTACTATTATAAAAGCTTTAGAAAGAAAACACTATAAACAAGCTGAAAAATGCAACTACAGCTCATAATTGTTGAAACAAGACAAATAAAAGAGCGACTGTTTTTGTAAATCATTGGTTTAAAGAAACATATAATAATATCCATATACACTTTCTGTGAGAAATAATATCACTGTCAGATTTAACCTAGTGATTGTATTAGGTTCCTGTTTCCCTTGAAGGTCTCAGTTCTTTAGTTTAGTGATTACATACATTTAATATTGGGAAGACCTAAAACCAGTACTAAAAGGATGGTTAATAACCTAGTCATAGTTAAGAAAAAGGAACAAGACAACTGCACGTAAAATGCACCTTTATACTACAAAAGATTGAAAAAAACAAAAGAGGATGCCAGATGCCAAGAAAATGACAATGGCCCATCAAACATTTGACTCTAAACATGTTTGATCTGTGTGTTTTAGTGTGAGCACACAAGCGCATGGCCAATTTTAAACCAATACCCTTTACTCAACGGTTATCACTTCACCAATGCTTCTTCTGTTTTCAAGCCCCAATAAAACCCTTGAAAAAAATTACCCAAAGCCAACAAGGTTTATTTTACCAGCAACAAGTCATATCAACCATTTACCTATAAATTTACTGTTGTGGGAAACTCTCTCAACTAATTCATCATTTCATCTGACTTCAGCCACAATAATGTCAATAGGTATAAACCATTTAAACTCAAAATTAATCTACAAATCTCCACACAACAATATTATATTCAAAAGACTGCAATACTTAAGCAGCCAGCAATAAGGATTTCATACATATTCTATGTCAGATAAAAAGAGAAATCAAGAGAAACGCGCAGTAACAAAAATGCTTTAGTTGAAATACAAATTGAGGCATACTCCATACACCTAGTGGGTTCCTACTAACTGCTAAAGAAGATATATCCTAAGACACAAAACAGCTAAAGTAAAATCCTAATAACAATAAATCATTGATTCCCTATTATAATTCACAATTACCTAAGAAACATGCCGTCAATATTAAAAACAAGTTATATACTGTGTCAAACATGTACCACACTATTGGATTAGAAATGACACAGAAGTTCAAATTTTATTTAAACATTCACAAATCTTGTGTAGCAGTGCTTCTTAGCTTGGTAAGCAGACAAAAGAGTTCCAACAATATACCAAGCCTCTTGCACAATTAATTATAATAAAAAAATTATTAGTCAGAAATAATTATGTTATAGTCTCCAACAACCTCAAAGAACTAGGACAGAATAGAAACCTAAAAAATACCTCGTTTTTAGAAGCTATATCTCTTCCACTGCCTTCGACGGGCCTCAAAGCAAGCTCTAGATAGTCACGAGGAGTGATCTTTCTGTTATCTTCAGCTAAGTCCAAATAGAAGTCCTGCCAGCAAGAGGATTAACAAATACAGCAAAGGGACAGAATTGTTGAAGTGTGATACAAATGTAAAACCATCAGAGATCAAACTACAAGACTACGAATCTAATGATCAAAATTTCATGTTCCCAACATGTGAGACAGCCAAATTGACAAAAAGTTTCAAAGAATTTACCCTTAATAGCCAAACAAAAATCGGGGAAAACTGCGATAGTTCTGATGCAGAACTCCTTCCTCCAGATGCTTTGACACGAATGTGCTTTGTCATTTGAGTGACAAGGGAGAGACGATCAAGAGCAGCCTCATCTATGCCACCCATCTGCGCAAGAAATATTTGAGAAAGAAATCCAGAGAAGAGAACCAAAAAAGGAGTAAAATCTTATGCTAAGCACTGAACCAACACAAACCTGGTTATAAATGAACATACTAGACAATAGGACAGCCAAAGAGAATATCTGGGTGCTGTATGTTCCCTGTGCGGTGGCAAAGAAAAAACAAGATAGTATGCATCAGAAGATACATAAAAATAATCAGAACTAGGAACCTATATGGAAACAACAAACCAAATCAACCAGTAATTTCACCAAGTCTCCAACAATAAGCATCAAGTCCAGAGTCCAACATTGTTAGAACACCAAAAAGATATACAATAAAAGGAGGCACATATTTATCACTTGGAAAAGTAAGAAGCTGACCGTTTGATCATAGGCATCTATTCCTTCACTATCTAAAAGAAGCAAACTGTACTCCGTTCCATCAAGGGCCGTTCTCTTCAAAGGTGCACTCCATAACCAAAGCCCTTTAGTACATGGCCGATGTGTTGATGCTACTTGGAATCCACTACTCTTCCCTAAAAGCTACAACATTGAAATGTAGGGCTTGAGGTTAGAATCATAAGAATGAAGTCTCATTTTCATATTTCAACATTTCAAGACGTAGAAATAATAAAGTATGAGCAACAAACCAATAACAGCTTCATATAAATTAAAGAGCATTACCAGTTTAAAAACTACAGCAGATTTATATAAAAACAAGATTTAGCGCTCAAATATTTTCTTGAAAGGCAGTAAATAAAATTCTATATCAAGAAGTAGAGTTAGAGAGAGAAATAGAAATGTGGTTACTACATATTCATTATTTTATGGGACCCACATTTTCTCTCTCTTCCTTTCTCTCTCTAACTTTACAAGAAGTAGCATGGGGAAGGAAATGCAGAGGATCCAATCCCCTATACCACCCTATTTAGAGTTGAGATCAAACAAAGTCACAGATAAGAATACTCTTGCCCCTTGAAATAACATGGTGAAAAGTGAAAACTATAAGATGTATCTGTCCTTGCCCACCCACATATTGAAAAGATTAATGCATATAAAACTATGCTATACAGATTCATAAGATAAGCAGATGCATCTAATTTAATAATATGGGGAACAATCTATAGAGTAAAGATAAAATAAAATCCAATATTAATTAGGGTGGAAACGAGGAAGATACCCGGTCATTTTATCACTATCAATATCTATATTTGTTTATCTTATCCAATACCAATACCCTATCCGTGTCCGAAAAACTAGTATTTGTAACCGTATCCTATCTGATATCCGGTATTCGACAGGTACCTGAAATATCATAAATAATCGAAAAATCATGGATATAGGATAGGGTATCCTACTTCAATAATCAAATATATTCGATATCCGATACCCAACATCCATTAACTAAAATAAATTAATTAAAATATAATAAAATATTTATATTATAAGATATAGTCATATCAGATATCAGGTGCCCTAACTATCCATTCATTTAGGACAAATATCAGATAGTTGAGACTTGAGACAATCCCAATATTCGATAATTTTTTTTATTTTTTAATATCCGTACCCTATCCGACATCTGTATCCGTCAGATACTGGATATTTTTTACGAGTAGATTCGGACGGGTCCCTAGGTACCCACCCAAGTTGCCACTGATTACATATCAAACATGAAATTACAAAAGTCGCTTTACAAGCTACCAAGTTAAGCATTAATCAGATTCTTCAGAGAGAAAGACAATTCACTGCTATTTATATTTGTTCCAATTACTTTGCTAACGAAAATTCCAAGAGAAAGAAGCATAAATTGATATAAGAGTACTCTTAATCATGGAGTAGTCATATTTTCTTCCAGATACTCAAATTAAACTATAGGGAAATTTAAATTAGATGCAATAAAAACTCAAGATAAGCCCCTGTAATCGGTTAGACATAGGGTAACCTAGTATTGTACTCTTCCAGAATCTGTATATAGCAAATTACTTGGCTAAGAAATAAGTTTCTGCAGTGATTATTAAAGTTGGAGTCTCATTAGACATCTTTAAAGGGCACTAAATTTCATAAAGGTTTTACATAGAATGTTAGCATAATTCTTTTCATTAACATCTTCACTAAAATAGGAATTTCACAGGAGAAAACTCCAAAGATGGCATATATTCCAATATACGAACGAAGGAGATTTATTGTTTTGTTTAAGGCTTCCTTCCCAATCAATCTTACTCCTATCATTCTCTATTAGAACACTGTTCTCTACATAAAAAAGCACTCAGGTCTGACTACCATCTTTCATCTTCATACTCACATGCACACTTTTAATCTCTTGCTACAAAAACCAAAGACCTGTAAAATTAAAGTCCCTCACCCCTCCACGCTGAAAATAGTAAACCATTCTCCTGAAGTAACTTCTTCATCAGGTCCCTCAGTATCTTAAGTTTAAGCTACTTACAAAGCTTTAAATATATATATATATATATATATTATCCCTATCAACGTATATAAAAATGTCTTCAATTAAGCAATGCACAAAATTTTATATGCAAAGGAAAATTCCTAAAGACCTAGATCAAACCAAATATCACTAACCAATTTACCTGCACTCTAAAGATGTGACCTACCTATCTCCATACTAGCTTCAGCTAACGCTCTAAATCTACCACTATCCATTCCTCTCTGTTCAAATTTTAAGTAGTGACCTTTGAAAACATATTCAGTCAATTAGAGAGGTGAAAAGTACACAAAAAGGCCCCAAGAGTTTCTCTCCATACTCAACATGAACAGCACAATAATCTCCGGTTATCGAATTAACAGAATAAAAAACCCTAGCAAAACCCTAATTAAACCATGTCCTGCATATAAAAACCCTAAACTTCAAAATGGTGGGTGAAAGTTTGTGTGGGGTACCTGATTTAAGATAAAGCTCTTGCCTTGGCGAGCCCGTCCGCAAACAGAGACGACGCCTACGGGTTCCTTAACAAGCTGGAGTGTTGCGACGGCTTCTGGATCCATCCGAAACTTTCCCTTCTCGTCGCAATACACCAATCGTATTGGCCTCGCCGGGCCACTCATAAGAGGCGATGATGGCAGCGACGCCGCCGCCGACGGCGACGGAGCCGCCGGGAGTGGCGGAGAGGCATCGGAGGAGTTGTTGTCTCTCCCTCGGTTGAAGAATCCCAGCATATTATTTTGGTTTTAGCTTTTCCCTTGAGGTTGGTTGCAAGTTCATGTGCTTTCTCTGCTTTCTGAAGTTGTTTTTCTTTTTCTTTTTTTGGGTTTTTCTTTACTTTGTGATCGATGAGGGAGAAGCGAGTGAGGAAGAAACGAAAGTTGAGGGCTTTGGGGTGCCTTATTTAAGAGTGCACGATGAAAATGAAAGACTCAAATGGCGGCACTCTCATAAGTAAGTAGGTGAAGTTGCAATGCAATAGTCAAGTACGAGCTGCTCACTAAAAAATTCAATCATGTCATAGTTTTCGGGAATGCCTCCTACTCATTTCTTTTCTTTTTTTTTTTTTTTCCAATTCATTGGTTCGTTGGAGGATACTATTTAATTTGGGGCAATAGCATATTTGATCTCCTAAATTATGAGATAAGTTTCAATTTTACTTTTAAATTTTTGTTTTATTGTGTTAATTGTACTTTTAAAGTTTTACATGTGACTTGATGGTATTTTAATGTTGTCTAAATTATTAATGAAAAATGTTAATATCATATTGATGTCAATATTTGTAGGATATATTTGATACAAAATGTGAATGTCTGAATGTACAATTGACACGTAAAAATTTTGAAGTATAATTAATAAAAAAAGTCACTTATCACATTTTTTTTCCGTTAACAATTTAATCAATTTAATCAGCATTAGATTTTATGATACAATTAAGTCAAATCAGCATTAGATTTTATGATATAATTAAGTCAAATGTAAAAAAATTTAAAAATGTAATTGATCACCTAAAAAGTTTGAGGTACAGCAGAAATTACCTCTATAATTTGGACATTGATAATGCTTTTGTCATTATATTAAAAATTAAATTATGTATTTTAATTTTTTTTAATAGAATTAATTATTTCATCATCTTTTAGGGATTATATTTTTTTTTTGGTCAACAAGGACTATATTTTGAGGTTAGTTTTATTTTGGTCCTTAAAATTTTTTTTATTTTATTTTAACCTTCAAACTTTTACATTTGTTTTACAATAAATCTAAAATGTGATTTTGTTTTATTTTTGTCATTATAAAGAAAAAAAAATACAATAGAGGATAAAAACGTAATCATTCATTATATATCTTTTCTTTGTTGTAAACCAAATACAAATATACAAATATGTAGAGAAGGAAAGTAAAGAGAGAAACGAGATACAAAATCATAATATCTTCAACTATATTCTCATTGATAAAGAATTAAAAATAAATTATAAATTCGACAATATTGTATTTGCTTCTTGCAACTTATCAATCACAACTTTTTTTATAAACAAAATATCGATAAAGTTACCAATAATCATATATAATCAAATTGGTTTCAATTTCATACAATGATCATTATTTAAATCCATTGATCAATATAAAATTATTGTAACCCATTGAGAAAATACATTCTTCAAAATTCTCAAAAATTAATATTATCAATTATTTCTCTCTTTTTTAAAAAAAAATTACCAATGAAAATACAAAAATAATTCATTACTCTTTTAAAATTTATTCAGTAATGCATATATTAAACATTTAATATCAAAATGTTAATATTGAATATATAGATTGTATGCTTCAGGCATTTCAAATCCTTCAAGGATTTCTTTCATATGATTATATCATTTTATAACAACATTAAAGCATAATTTTCAATCTGGTATATGCCCAAGTCTTTCAAAAGACTCATACAAAATCTGACTGATTGGATCCATAGAGATTAAGTTTATCTTCCCCTCATTTCACATTTCATATGAAAAATCTTGCACTGCTAGTGCATGACATTTATACAAATTTATTTATTTCCTATAAAAACTCATTCATATTTTATAAATTTTGACATCTTCAGGTGGTAAGACTACTAGTCTAAAAGTTTGACAATTTCTAGTGTCTTGACTTCTGGTCAAATATTTGATAACTTCTGGTGTCTAAATCACTAGTCTAAAGTTTGACATCTTCTAGTGTCTGGACTACTGGTCCAAAATTTAACATCTTCTGATGTGTGAACTGTTGGTCCAAATTTTAACATCTTCTGGTGTGAACTACTAGTTCAAAGTTCAATATTCATTTAGGGGAATTATCTCACTATATATAATTTTTGGCCAATTATCTAATGTCGACAATTATCAATTATCTCACTATATCTAATATGTCGACATTTTAGAGTGATTGAACTACTGGTCTAAAATGTGATTTCAATCACTCTCATTTAACAATTCTCAAATTTCAATATCTCTTCAAATATCTTCAAATTCAATGAAAGTCCTTGGTACCGAGACCACTGCTGGTGTTACAACTTTCATGAAAAATAAAATTGATGATCTTATAAATTTATTGTCTCTTATAGAGCACAATAGTGAAACTTTTCTATTCTCTTCCTTTTGAGAAAATTATTCTCTACATGATGTATATTACGCTTCTAGCGTATTGTGAACTTTTTAGCTTTTCTACAAATACTCTTCATTAAAAAAATGACTAGTCTTGTAAATATATATTTACATATAAATATATGATCTTTGAACTTCATGTTCATCAATGACAACCACAAAAAATATATTTACCATATCATCATCACCATCTCTACTGGAGATATGTGGTGTCAAAAATATCAAAATCAATTCACATTGCCAATTTCATTTCTATCTCATGTCAATATAAAATCGTATATTAACATTAGTCTTCAAGACTATCAAAAAAAATTCTCATCATTTTCAATTGCTACATAATTGGAACTCATAATTCCTTATAAAATGGACTAGCTATTAGCCTTCGGGGCCAATATTAAACAATAGCTCTATTGAAATGATAAAATAATATAATTGATTCTATGATAATAAACTCATACATAGACTATTAGCCTTCAAGGCTATTATTAGTCAAACTTTTACTTTTGGCAAATTATCAATATGTGCAATAATTTTTATATGCACTTACAAATAACATGGCTTCAAGCCATAAAAAACTTCAAGAACATCTATCAATAATTTATCAATATATATATTGATCCATAGCCTTCTAGGCTATCAGCTAATTTCAATAGCTAGGTCTTTACATTTTATAGATCTATAAAAATGTGACATTGTCTTTTCATTACATATCAAAATGCTATACTCAAAAAAGTGAATTATATATGTGTTTAATTTATATCATATGTGTTAAATTTTCAATCTCTCAAATAAATACAAAAAGTCTCAATTACCATCTCCCTCTCACTCACTCCTGTTTCTCTTTTTTAATTTTTCAACCTAAACATACTTCAAGGAATAAAAAGAAACAAAGAAAAAGTTATCCTTGTTTTTTATTTTTACAATAAGATATATATATTAAACAAAAATCAAGTGGTACTTATAAACAATAAAAAACTTTAAAACTTATAAATAAGAAGAATACATCATAAACATTGTTGAACTAGAGGTCAAATTAGGTTCATAAATTGTTCCTATAAGAAATACTAATCCTATAAGGATAATATCTTGAGGAAGAAAAATATGGCTAAAAGCGTTGTCAACCAAAAGTTTACTATTATACATTCAATGAGAAAATTAATTTCACGATCAAAAAAATTATCGACTTCACTAAAAAAATATAAGCGCCGAGAGCGAGATCTGAAAATCCCGAGAAGTTAAAAGTTGAAAACTGAACACAACAAAAGGAAAAAAGATAAGAAACACCATCAATTAAGGGGAACAAATCAGATCTAAAAAACAACCACCAAATAAAAGGGACTAAACTCAAATTTAAGATTATTTAAGGATAAAAAACAAAAAAAGTATAGCGAAAATAAACTTCAAATCTACAACTGATAATAAAGAAAATGATCTGAAGGGCTACCTATAAAATAGCAGCCCCAAAAGATAGAGGGTGACCCACGACTTCTATTAAAAGAAGAGAAAAGGAGAGCGTTTGTGTGGCTATAGGTAGGGTTTAGAAAAGTCTCAATTTTCCTTTTCTCCCAAATGAGTGAAAGGAGTACAGAGTACTGTTAGTACACAGTATATAACAAAATATGGTCCATCCAGTTCACCAAAAAAAAAAATATGGTCTATCCAATTATAACAAAATAACAGAGTATATAAGAAATTGAATACAATTAGGCATATGTAATAACATTCATATATAGAATGCCATATATAATATAATGCCACACATGGACATGCAATTCTATACATGAATCATATTAGTTCTATACACAGTACTAAAACTGATAAATCCAAACGCTCTCGCAACTTCAATTAATCATCAAGGTCAATTATTTTTCTCCATGCAATTCAGTCTAGCTAGTCAGAAATAAATATGGTTACGTTATTCACAATAATATGTAGCAACAAGAAGCTAAGCACATACATAAATACATATACATATATACCTCCATATATATATATATATGTATGTATGTATGTATGTATATATGTTATGAAGCTCCTTGCATGCATGCAGTACTAATTAACTATAATTTCCTCTGAAGTTTTGCTTTGTTGGCATCCATTGCAAAACGAATGAAAGAAGATCCATGATGATGATCACCTTGAACAACCAAGTTATTAGGAATAAGCTGAGGAGGAGGCGAGCTTTCTCTATGATGAATTATATTATTATGGTCATAACTCATGTAAGGAGAATTATTGTAATACTCCACATTATTAAGACCACTTTCTTTAGGCATCATCATCAGAACATCATCATCATCATCATCACCATCATCATCATCATTATTCACTAATCTCCTCCTCTGATGATCATACTGATTATGTTGTTGATGATCATCATCATGATTAATAATAATATCCTTATTATTATTATGAGGAACATTATTAATTAATGAACCACATTGTCTAGGTTGTGTTTGATAGAAAACCTTGGACACCACAAGCTCTCCATCTTTCTCTTCTTCGTTGGATCCAAGATGGTATTGATGCATCACCCAATTGGTCTTCTCTGGCTTCCTCTGCCTCCCATAGTTTGTGTAGAGCACAAGTATTTTTTTGAAGCCTCTAACTGACCCGCCGGCGAACACGGGTCGGGTTTTTCCCGTCTTGTGCCACCGTGTCTCGCTTCCTTCGTTGTCCGTGTCCACCTTTCTTCTCTTTCGTGTGCCCGTTGTGTAGGCTTTTGAAGGCCGGTGAAAGAAGTGGCGGATCTGTCCATCTTTGCTTACTCCTGCATTCATTGACAATATGTATATATTTATATTTATGTTTTGTATGTATGTACATTTGATTAATTATCTAGATGGACCAATTCTTCTCATAAACATTATGAGTATGTATTTGTTTGTGGCAACTAAGGAAGTATTTTTTTTGGGATATTCACTATTGATGTAGTAGTGATCAATCTCTTTAGTAACTTGTAAACACCTTAATGGGTAGGGTAATTGATTCATAAATTCAAGGATATGCTTTAAACTCAAAGTCAGAAATCGAATTCTTAATATTTTTTTTTTGTAGAAAAATTTAAGTGAGAGAATGATGCTCCAGTTTAGGGTTAGGATAGACCTTTGAGGTCAAAGAACATTTACAGAGATATTTGCAGATAATCCACCAAATGAGGTATTACCAAGAATCGAATCCAAACTATCCAATTATAATAATGGAGATTAGGATTATTGTATTTTGCTACCAACTAATAAGGTAGCATAACCACAAATCTACCCGGTCGGTTAAAAGTTGATTGACTACCAACTATATATATATATATATATTGTACCATATGTTTAGCATACAGATCATAAGTGGTAATGTACTAATGTTTTAACCGATCTGTACTAATGTTTTAGCATTCATTCGGAGTATTAATTTGTCATAAAAATGAATCATTTTCAACATATATGATATGAACCTATAAAGGGAAAATTTAATGGACCTTTGCATCAACTGGCAAGCATACCCTTCAAGTTTTAACCAATGAATCAAATCAAAATGAAACTACACATACAACCCCCTTGTCTGAAATTGTCTTTCCTCTCTCATTTTTATTGGTCAAAATCTTATTTTGGTCCTCAAACTTTTTTATTCATTCCACCATTAATCCAAATTAAACATAACTCTATTTAATTTTGTTGTTATCATTGAGCTGGATACCCAAATTAGAAGATTGTCCTCTCATATATGTCCAGTGTCCTACCAAGTGAGTTGACAAAATTGAACAAAAAATCTTCTTTTTTAATCACAAATTGAAGATAAAATTGTAGTTCATTTTTCTTTCTACTTTTTACCAACTCATTTATTAGAACTTGTATGAAAAAGAAATGGCCTATGTTAGAAATAGCAGCAAAATAAATCAAACAAAATCATATTTTGGACGATACCAGTGGAACAAATCGAAAAACTTGAGAATAAAAACAAAACGGAACAAAAAGTTTAAAGAACACAATAAAATTCAATTGACCCTATAGCTTAAGGATCAAAACGAGATTTTGACCCTTTTTCATTTGACTACAAGGTATATCTCAACCGATCTCTGCTTTACGGTCTAACCAAGAATTATTTGTTTGAGACGTGAGATGAATGCATACTACTCCAAGTATCATTTAGTCTTATCAATATATTTCCAACACTAAAATTTTGAAGTTGACAATTTAATTAGTAAATGTGGACCTTTTCTTTTTATTTACAGAATCCAATTTTCTGCTTTTAATCTAGATATTCAAATTTCCACTTGGCCTAGCTTATGAGAGATGGCCATTATAATTTATAAGTAAGAGCAAAAATAATTAATGAATCCCAACATGCAATAATAATATATAGATCATAGAATTGGAATATATAAGAATTAGGTATATATATCTTATATTATATGGCTCCACCCTTTCTGGTCGTCCATGTTTAAAACTATAGTCTATGAATTAAAAATAAAAGAAAATTTACTATTTGGTCTTTCTTTCTTTACTAAGTTAACAATTTAGTCCCCTATTTATTTTACATACATATTTGCCCCTAGTATATGTATATGTACCTGGAAGCCTCTCAGGGTGTGTATAACAGATGCCATTGTGGCCTTGAAGAGTGGGAATGAACTCATCAATTAGGGGATGAAGCTTACACACATCACTCACAACCTTTGCCTCTAAATGCTCAAGTATCTCTTGGTCATTTGGATCAAACTTCACACCAGCTGGTAGCCCCGGCAACTCATTAATTAATCCTCCCTACATTCATACATATATACAAACATATAGTTTAATTAATCAATTTCTCAGAAAAGTTAAAAAAAAATTAAAAGGTTAATTAATCAAAATCTCATTTTGGTCTTGGTACTATAGAAATATAAATTCTGTTTTGATCTTCAAGTTTTTTTTTAATCCAACACATTGACATGTGTAAGAATAGAATGGGTCGGCATTCGTTAATCTATATAGCCGACACTACCTAGTTAGTAGAAAAAAAAACTTTGGTTAGTTGTTGTTGATCTTCAAGTTTATTTTTTTCAATCCAACACGTGATTTCGTGATTGAATTATTTTTCTCTCGTGTATTTTAATAAGTTGGTAGTAAGAGAAAGAACAATCTTTACAAAGAAAAATCAATCACATAGGAAGATTTTTCTTTCGAGTAAACTAATAATTTGGTCCTTGAAAGATCAATCTTTAAAAGATTAAAATACACATTTAGTCCTTAAAAGATTAAAATAGTGTATCTTTAGTCCCTGAAAAATCAAAATGTTATACTTATTAGTCATTAAAAAAGGATTAATATATAAATATACCACTTTGATCCTTCAGGGATTAAATTGTGCATTTCAATCTATAGGGATTGAGTTTTCAGCTCTTCTTCAAGAACCAAATTGTAGTTAACTCTCTTTTTCTTTCTCTTATTGCCAACTCACTTACACTTATAATTATGTGAAAAATCATCAATCTGAACTATCCAAGTCAAATATAAGGACAAAAAACAGATGAAACCACATTTTAAACTAATAATAGAGCACAAATGAGAAAGTTTGAGAGCTAAAAGGAAAAATTTTGAGGACCACATTGAAATTTTCTCTATGGTTCGAGGACTAAAATAAAATTTTAACCCAAAAAAATAGGTGTAATTAAATAAATTAGTACCTGATGTGGGAGTTGGATGTCATGGCCACAAGAAGGGCAAGTAATGGTTGGAATTTCAGTAATGGGTTTTGAAGGATCATCAGCATTATTATTGGAGGATAATGGCGTGATTATCGTCTCATTATTATTAATCCCAATAATCCTCCTCTCTTCTTCATCTGATTCCTCTTGATCATTGTTGCACCATGTCATCTCTAATTCGATCTCTCAATCAATTATTTCTCCCTTAATCCCACAATATATATGCACGCCGAATCTAGGAATAAATTAAAATAAATAAATAAAGATAAAAGAAAAGTATGAATAAAAAAACAAAATAAACATAAACATATAATATATAGTAATAACTAGCTAGCTAGCTAGGCTAGCTTGTCCCTTTAGGAACAAGTCTCTCCTAAAAGGATGATAGTATTATATTAGTAGTAATATACCTGTTGGCGTGCTTCTTCTTCTTCTTCGCTATTTCTCCTTGAACAATATATATGCAATATAATGATTATATATATATATATATGTTGATCGTAAATTGATGGATGATTTATATGGCAGAGACTCAAAGGATGTGAGAGAGAGAGAGATGAAGAGAGAGAAAATAAAAGGAAAGAATGAAGAAGAGATAAAAGAAATGTAAGAAGCAAGAGGGAGTTATAGAAATAGGCCAAGATTGGATTGCTTGCTTGGACGTCAAGTATCCATGGGCTTTGTTCCTCTGTCTACGCTTCTATCACTCATTAAATGCACCTCCCCTATATATACGTCCATTACTATGACTTTTGTCAGATTTTTGGAAAAATATATTATTTTAAATATCAACCAAAACAGTTAGTTCTTGTAATAATTCTTTTTTAGAATTTTATTTAGTCCAAAAGTTTAAGGTAGCTTTTAGTTACATCTTTAAAATTCATATATTAATTAATAACTAAATAAGGTGTAATATACTAATATTTCATAAAATAGGTATAATTATTTAGAAAATTAAATTTAATTAGAAGACTATATATATGTAATGAAGAACTTTGTATGCTTATTCTCCATAATTGTCTCGTAAAACCTCTAATCTTAATTGTCAATAATTTTTTTTACTCAAACCTGTAATTTTGATATTGACTCTTATTTAACACTCTTTTCTCTCTTTTTTTTTTAAAAAATAAGAAATAAAATTTTAAATTACTCAAAGATAATCGACCATCCAAATAATTAATTATTGGTTTAGTTTAGTTTAATTAAGTAAATTATTTTTAAGTCTACAATTAAAAATTACTTCAAATATGAGCAATTTGGTAAAAAAGAACGGTTCAAAATCTTTTATACCGTCCAACAAGCATGCACCCATATAGCAAATATGTATGTAAAATAAATGAGAGACTAAATCGTTAACTCAATAAAAAAGAAGGGATCAAATAATAATTTTCCTCTTATTATTAATTTTGTACTATAATTTTAAAATGTGGACGACCAAAAAGGGGTGGAGCCATATAATATAAGATATATATATTAGAACCTTTGCGTGTCCGTTATGTATGTAAAATAAATGAGGGACTAAATCGTTAACTCAGTAAAAAAGAAGGGATCAAATAATAATTTTCCTTTTATTATTAATTTTGTACTATAGTTTTAAAATGTGGACGACCAGAAAGAGGTGGAGT
Organism: Chamaecrista fasciculata; assembly: GCA_003254925.1. NCBI lineage: Eukaryota > Viridiplantae > Streptophyta > Magnoliopsida > Fabales > Fabaceae > Chamaecrista > Chamaecrista fasciculata. The sequence continues at coordinate 218,718 of QANZ01007536.1, forward strand.
CATATAATATAAGATATAGCTAAAAAGAATATATTTGAGAAAAGAAAAAAGAAAAGGATGTGAAGTAAGAGTGTATATGGAGCAACGTAACATGATGCCTCTTGGGACGTTTCACCTCTTCAAAAGGACAGTGTTAGGAATTTAATTAGCTGCAGTGTCAAATTAGAGTGTCACTAAAGCTATGTAAAAATTTACAGACATATACATACGAACCAACAATGTAACATTTGGAATACATTAATTTAGAATGAGATGGGAAATTAGATATATAAATATATAACAATAAGGGAAAAAAATATTTTGACATCTTATTTATTTATGCTTGACATTTAAAAAAAAAACTTTTTCTCTTTCCATTTTCTTTAATATAATCAATTAAACATGTTATTAGAAATATATTGAATTTAAAATTGAATTAAAGAAAATGCCAAATATATATTAATTATTCTACCAAAGTTAGGAATTGGAGAAAAGATAATAGATTATTCAAGCTCTCTCTCTCTTCATCTTCCTAATTCATAAATTTAAAAATCTCAAATTAAAATATTTTTAAGAATTGATATATATACAAACAATGGGAAGAAACATGCCATCTAGCTGGGAGTTAACTTTAATTTTTTCCCTCCCTTTCAATATCTTTCAACCTCTTCCCTTTTCTATTCTCCAACATACTTTAGAAATATTTTCACACGGATTAAACTTTTATATATTTTTGGAAATGTGAAGGTTGGAATATATGAAGAAAAAAAAAACTAGCAAACAAATTTGCAAGCCATGATGCAAATTATAAGCTAATAATTAATACCAGCTTGTCATATATATGCAGAGAAGACAAATGAACCATTTCTCATGGCAACAAACATTAATTAAGGGTCAAGTCTTAGATTATTAATGCTAGCGCAAAGAGAAAATTATATACATCTTAGAAACAACAATTAATTAAATATCAATAAATCTATAATTTTACTTTTCATTTGAGATAGAATATTCTTGAGTATCAATATGTAAATTTTCACAAAATATAAAAAGCTATTATCCTCTAGCAAGATAGAGAAATCTCTTGAAAAGAGGAAAGAATAGAAATCTTTCATAGACAATACATATGAAGGAGAAAACTCTTATAAAAGCAGACAGAATGAGGAGAAAACCAATGGAGGAGTGACACCCTTCAAAGTCTTTCTTCAAAAATCAAATGAGGATGGATAAACAAATCCTAATGTTATGTAATTTAGGAGGCGTTTGGTACATGGATTGGAAAAATAGCTTTGGGATTATGAGCTCTGGACTAGAGTAATCTCGCGTTTGGTACACGGATTGAAAAATTAGTCCCGGGAATATTGTATTCCCAAGAGTAGCATAATTTCCTAAAATAGCTATTTTTTAATCCCACCCTAGGGGGTGAGATTAGTCTAATCCCATGACATGGGATTATTTTTTTCCATCCAACATGACATTATTACCCCTAATTAATTATTTCTCTACAAACTCTTGTCACTTTTAATCTTTGTCATTCTACAACTCTCTGCCGTCTTAAAGTGTAGAAGAAATTTATCAAGTTTGTCACTTTTCATCTCTTCTTGCTGATATATATAATATTGTTTTCGTATGCTTACACACACATATATATATCTCATGAATCTATTAATGTTATTTAAAAATTTTAATTATGATATAATTATTTCTTTATGATATAGTATTTTTCTCATGAATTGTTTTGAAGAATTTTTACAATTGATAAACTATTAGTTGAGAATAAAAAGTCAAGGGCATATTTGTAAAAGTATTAAACATTCCCAGGAATATCAAAGTTAAACAAACACAAAATTGTAACATTCCTAGGAATATTGCAAAATAATCCTAGGATTATTTTAACTCATCCAAACAAACTTCTTATAATCCTGAGAATTTTATTCCTGGGAATCACATTCCTGGAAACGTGATTCCCAGAAATGAAAAAATAGTCCGTGTACCAAACTCCCTCTTAAGAAGAAAAAAAGTAATTTTTAGAAATAATTGAATTACTTTCTTTTAAAATTTTGATGATATGTTCGAAAGAATAGTTAACTATAAAAATTATTTTCTTTCTTTAAATCACCTCATCCAAACATAACTTTAAGAGAATCTTGGAGAAACCGTAGAGTTTTTTTAAAAAAAAATGGGAAAAACTATAGAGCTTATTAAATAATATAAAGGTAAAATACCTTTTGGTGCCCTTAATGTTTGGGGTCAATTTCAGTTATGCCATTAACGTTTGTGTTGTGTGAATTATGCCTCCAATGTGAAATGTTGGTGTCAATTATACCCTAATCTCAATATTTTTTGGGCCAAAGTCCTATTTTGGTCCCTCAAGTTTGCTCAAAGTTTCGTTTTGGTTCTTTAAGTTTCTGACGAACTTTTCAACGAGATACACGGCGATCTCGACGACTACGAAAACTCATAATCCAAAGTTTTTTAATCTCCTGAGTTCAATGACGGCCTCCATTTTGTGAAAAAATGACTGGCAAACCGCCGAAAAATTACATAGTCGCCAAAATATTACACAGTCTCGGAAATCATATTTCCGGTACTTTCACATTGGAGACATAACTGTTACAAAATAAATATTAGGGGCATAACTGAAACTGACCCTAAAGTTAAGGGCACCAAAAAGTCTTTTGCCTAATATAAAAGATATATAATATGTAAACTACATGCATCAATGTATTTTACATATATTGTGTGCACTAGATTCAGACGAAACTATATCCAAGTAATGCTGCTTACTTTTTTTATTGGGTAAAAGGCTCAAGTTGGTGCTAAATATATGCTATTAATTGTTAATTTTGTTCTTAAATATTTCAATATATTCAAATTGGTCATAAATGTTGCCATTTAGTTTCATTTTGGTCTGAAACTACCAAATGTAATTATATCTCTTTTATTTCAAGTTCGAACGTGACGAATTCAAAAGTTACATGCTATTTTTAATAAGTACTTTCTCTATCAAGCTGTGACCGTCAACAAGTAAGGTCAAATAGTCCCGAAAATGTGGGTCGCTTATTTTACCGTCAAACAAGTGAAATTGGTCATATCTCTCATGTTTCAAGTCTAAATATTACGAGTTTGATCGAAGCTACATATTACTCTTAACGAGTCATTTTTTTGTCTAGTTGGAACTATTAGCAAATGAGGTCAAATTGAGCACAACTCGAAAGTGGGTTTAAAACAAAATTTTCATAATTTTTTTACTTTTTGGTCCCAAACCTACTTTTGATTTTGATTTGATCTCATTTGTTGACATTGCCAAATTGACAAAGAAAAAAGAACTCATTAAAAATAACTTATAGCTTTGAATTTACCGCATTTGGACTTAATAAAAGCTAAAATAAATATGATCAACTTTATTTTTTTTTTTTTTGCCTGAATCAACTTTACTTGTTTAACTGTGAAACTAATGGCCCATTTTTTATACCTAGTTTGACCTCATTTGTTGATAACACATAACTGGATAGATATATGATCACATTCAGTAGTTTGTGACCAAAATGGAACTGAATGATAATATTTAACATCAATTTGAACATTTTGAATCATTTAGGACTAAAATAAACTTAAGGGCATACATTTAGGACTAATTGGAACATTTGACCTTTTATTTTTCCAATGGAATTTTTTTTTTTATCAGAGATAGAAATTGACAAAACACCTAACGCTGTGTTAGTCCTTATTCTCATATTTTTCGAATGGAATTCTTCTCTTCAATTTTATTGAAAATGAAATTTGGACTCAATCAATACAAAATAAATAATTTCTTAGTGTTATAATTTGTTGTTGTTGTTGTTTTTTTTTTTTTTGCCTGATAGTGTTATAATTTGTTACTCAATTGTATTTGTACGCAGCCATTTAAACCATAATTTATAGAGAATCAGTTGCACCATTAAAGTAGTGGATATCATATGGATACTTGTTCAACGTGTTTTGGTTTATCACTTTTTATATACTTCTTCAACGAATTTAAGAATCACCATCTTTTTCAATTAAACGGGATGCTATTCTAGTATACGACACTTTATGCCAAAACTCGGTGACGTTTTGTCGTGATGTTCAATAGCTTAAACGACAGGTCAAGCTGGTGGGATGTTTGGGTCAATTGGCTTTGACATTTATGTGATGTGGAACGTTTCTAGTGGTTGGAATGTCGAGAGAACATGTAGGGAGAAAAGAGTTGAGCACAGGTAAGCAGATCCCATCAGTAAATGAAACTTTGAATCAATGTGCTAGCCGACACGTCTCGTACAACTTCTCAAAGAAGCCACGCAACGAGAAACTTCATCATTAAGCTTCTGGTTTTGTATGGCTTATTATTCAAAATTAATTATATATTTCCTATAATTTATTTAATTTTTATAATTTTATGTTTATTCTTGAACAAAGAACACTTTTGGTCTTATATCTTTTGCTCACGTTTCAACTTAGTCTCGTATTTGTTACGTTTTTGGTCTCATCTCTTTTGTTCAGATTTCAATTTGATCTCGTATCTTTTTGTTGCACTTTTGGTCTCATATCTTTTGTTTAGGTCTCAATTCGGTCATGTATTTTTTTTTTACACTTTTGGTCAGATTGTAGAATTAATCTCATATCTTTTGCTCTGTTTACAGAATTGGTCTTATATATTTGTATAAGGTTTCACATTATGGGATTACCAATGAAACTTTTTGTAAAGATATAAGACCAAATCTACAACAAAAAAGATATGAGACCAATTATGTATCTAACCAAAAGATATGAGACAAAAAATGCAACAACAAAAAAGATACGAGACTAAATTGAGACCTGAGCTAAAGATATGAGACCAAAAGTGCACTTTGACCTTTATTCTTTGTAATCACTTAAGTTTTAGTAATCAATATTTAACTTTGTAATATAAATGATTAGAGTAAACTAATAATTCGGTTTCTAAAAAATAGTAACTCAATCTTTAAAAGATTAAAATACATAATTTAATTCTTCAAATATCAAACGGTATATTTATTAGTCATTTTTAAGAACAAAATAATATACCCTTTTAATATTTCAAGAACTAATTAATTTACTGTTTTAATCTTTCAAAGACAAAATTATGTCATTCAAACTTTTAGAGACCGAGTTATCAATTCGATGATCTTTCAAGAACTGAATTATTAATTTACTCTAAATATTTATTTAAAGTTAACTAAAAGAATCAATAATAATATAACAATCTACAATCAATAATCTATAATTTTATAAATTGTAACGTTGATCTTGCTAAGGAATGTATTTTACAGCAATCCAGGCTAAGGAATTGAACTCCCAAACAATAAAGTTTCTCCTTCCTCCAAGATCCTCGAGCTTCGTATGCTAAAATCCATTTTAACTTTTTGGCAATATTAAGGCCCAATTGTCCTCAACCCGATTAGAAAAAAAGTCAAAGCCACAATATTTTCAACAAGTAATAAGTTCATTCTACTTCATTGTGAGTTGTGTGTCTCTCTCTTTCTCTGTTTTCTTGTTTGTACAACCTGTATCAAGAGTCAAGACTCTATTATAACTAACAGTCTAATAATACAATTCAAGATCTAGTCATAATTAACACTCTTCATCATTCTTTATAGGTAAGTCTTATGATAATCAAAGTTGGAGTCTTCGTAATATAGTCAACTTGTGTTACTAACTGAATTACAATCCGTAATTTTTCTCTCTTTCTCTTATTAGTTAAGAAAATGATTTTAGGGCCTACATCAAACCTATATAACAATCATAAAGCTTAATATTGATCCATACAGCAAATAGAAGGAGGATATCAGTTAAATAAGAGAATGATGGTCTATGTATTGTAATTATGTAAATCCCTATCTTACAGACTGAACATTATGATTCCCATTGGGCAATACATTGTGTTACAACAATCTTTGCTAACCCCAAAAATATACATACCTTTAAAAAGTCAACTTATAAAGAAAAGAAAATAAGCGGACAGAGCAACGTGCAAAATTTTCAGATTTGCAAATGGCACAGGCCACAGGGTGTCCTTGGTCCTCATGAGTTGTAAATGTGTAACTCAAAGTAAGGAACTAAAAATAAGGACTCAGGAGAAACACAGTATGCAAGACAGCCGCGTGAAGATCAGATTATATGCCATTCATGCAAGGCAGGAAATAGAATTGAAGAATTTGATAGTTCATAGTATATCAGAACCTGTGATGCTATCAGGAAAGCAATATAGGGCCATTCTCAGCCGCAGTGCGAGCGTGTCCATGATGATGATGATGATGGTGATTATTATGATGATTATGATGCCTTGCCATTTGGATGTCATTGGAAAAATGGGTCCTTGATTTTGCATATGGAGCTGCTGCCCTTGCTGCAAGTGGCATTCAATAGCATAAACTTTGGTTCGTCAAAATATCACTAATTTCTAATGCTTCTCCAAATTATCTGTGAATTGATCTTTTTCAGTAGTTCTCACCAGGCTTAGAGTTAAGAATTTTATTATGTATAAAATTAAAATTTTGAGTTAGGCGTCATGGTAAATTGTACTATTAACTATCCTGAAATTATTTTTTTTGTGTGAAAACCTCATTTTGGTCATTAAACTATATAGTGAATTTCATTTTAGTCCTCAATTTTTTTTGTTCCGTTTTTTTCAAATTTTCTCATTTGTTCCATGGTTAGTCCAAAATATGATTTCGTCTAATTTCAATTGTTATCTCTTTGGATGATTTTTCTCTCGTACGTATCATAATAAGTGAGTTGAGAGAAAAATATTTAGAAAAATCTTCATTCTTAAAAGTAAAATCAACTACAAACTTATCTTTATCTATGACTAAGGAAAATTTTTCTTCTTTTTTTTCTATGCCAACTTCAAAGACACATATGAGAGAGAAACCATCCATCTCAACTCTTCACATCAGATATAATAGTAAAAATTAGACGAAGTCACACTTTGGACTGGCAGTGGAACAAATTAGGAAGTTTGAAGATTAAAATGAAACAAAAAAAATGTTTGAAAACGAAAACAAAATTGAGGACCAAAATGAGATTTTTGACATGTTTTATTATTTTTATTTTTTGGTTCATTAGTAGCCTCACTTGGATGCCAACATTGATTAATTGATACCATGATCACCAATACAATAATATCGATGAAGACCTAAAATGGTGAAAAAAAATTGCACCACATGGTGGAACAAATACCCAGGTATATAATGACTTGACAGTATAACCCCAAAAATGATAAACATCCTTACTTGCAATTTGCTGAGCTCGGAGGACATTTTGCCGTCTTTTCCACCAGCACATTAAACAGGTAAGAAGAAGTAGACATGCAAAAGAAACACCAAATCCAACGCCAACTTTAGCACCAGCAGAGAGATGAGGTCCACATGTGGGTAATCCAGGTATACCACACAGACCTGAGTTGTCAGTAAAACTGCAGATATTCCCACAGGCAAAGTGAAGATTAAGCGAATTTATTACCAGGGTGAAGTAAAGATTATTAGACACAGACACACAGCATGTACTTATGATATCTCCTATAATTGTGTTCATATTAGAAAAAGTATTTATAGCCATGTAGGCTGCCATTTACCAATGGGAGGAAATTTGTCTAATAAGAGGATCCGCCTGACTAGGGAAAACTATTTGGAGGACAGAAAACTTTACCACCAAATTAAGAGTGAGTTTTTAAAATCTATATCATTAATTTGCGCTAACTTTTATATAGTTACTTGGAGTGTAGGTCTTATATTATTTATTTGTCAATGTTTTTAATATTTATTCTGGTTTTAATTGAATAAAAAGTTGAAATTATTTCGGTATTCTATTAGTATATGTTTAGATCATTTCTAGTAATTTGATAGTAAAAAGCGGGTTGTTGATTTGGCCAAACACTTGCTGCTTCTTTACTTAAAATACTGCTTGAGGAACTCATCTTAAGAAAAAGCAATTTCAAAATGGGAATTAATCTAAAGCATGGCTAAACAAGGACTAAATCATTGACAACAAACATACTTGTAGCTAGCTCTATGCAAAAGCCTTCCTCCTAGTGATGCTGGGACTCTTCCAGATAGGAAGTTTCCATTAAGGTTCCTGCATGAAGAGTTGAAGACATGTTAATTCAAACTCCACAGGACCACAGCTTATTTATATTATGGATAAGTTAAATAATAGAAAACCTTACAGTCTCTGTAAAGATGTCAACTGTCCAAGGCTTTCTGGAATTGATCCATTAAAAGAGTTGAAGGATAGATCCCTGCAAGAATACATCACATTCAGGAATGACAACAAATGGAAGCTGAAGCCAAGAATACATCACATATTTCAGTATTCAAACAGTGAAGTCTAACTTCAAGATCTGGTCACAAAAGAAATTTTTCAAAACCTCACAAGTCAAGAATGTATCTTGCAAGGAATAATATATAGTGCCTGCTTATATCTTGTTCCCAAGGTCTTGCTATAGGTCCATTAACTTCTTATTCCTCTAAAGCTACAGCTCAATTTTCATAACAGAACTTAAGACAGGATAGGACTTGCATTAATTCCTAACACAACTCAGTCAATTGAGAAGTAATAAAACTGTCCTTCAAACAATTGAGAAGGGCATTCAGGCAAAGATCAATACAATCAGAACTATATAGAGATTTGGGTAACATGGGATGCCTAAGTTGCCCAGGTAGTAGGCAAATTATAGATGTATTACACCCTTGTACTACAGGTTGTATATCCTTGGCACTATTCACAGTTCTCCCTTCTCTTTGTTCACATGGTAACAGCTAAGGAAGAGGAAAACATAAATTGAATAAAGTGTTTCTCTTCATCTTACTAGTTACAACTTCTTCAAGTGGTAATATAAATCTCTGGTAACTTTTCGGGAAAAAACCTCCAGGATTCAAACCAAATATCACTGACGATTGGTGTCAAAAACAATTGTAATTATCTTACTAATATATGACATATGGCAACTGCACAGTTTAAGGTTAATGTGGGCTTGACTTATCTAGGGCCTTCCATGTAACCCAAAAAACAGTGTAAATATTTATAGTTGAGCATAAACATTAGCTGTCGGTTTTCACACATTTAGGTACTAAGTTTTACTACGCCCTTGAGCTAGAGGTTTCTTCACAAGTACTTCTTCAATTATTGAGAGTGCTTACTAAACTCTAGATGGAAGGAATTTTATAAAAAGAATAGGTTCACTTACAGCACTTGCAAGGTAGTTATTGTTCCAAGTGATGATGGAATGGCTCCATGAATGCTGTTTCCACTCAAGTTCCTGAAATGCACAAGTTAACAAAATCATAAACATAATAATTGGGTAAAGAACCTTTTTGATTTTTCTATTTCCAGGGAAAATAATATGGTAATGTAAATTATTCAAATATCAATATTGGTTACTTATCATTGGATCAAGTTCTGCATAAGTAGGGTATTAATAAATCTGATGCATCAAATAATATGCATGCATTTACAGAAATACTCACAAACTATCATTGTGAAATGCTAAGTAAACTATCGAGAACTCACAAGGTCTGCAGATTATGCAGTCTGGATATGTCATCCGGCAAGAAACCCTCAAGAGCTTGATTGCCAAGACCACTGTTCATCAATAGATCAAGCAGTAATTAATCATGACATTGAGATTAAATATTCAATAAAGCATTCAAACTTCATTGTATCACGTATAATCCTTTTCTACCTAGCTAGTGTCAATCTCTTTACCGAGTGCAACGTGGAGTTTCAAAATATCAGCAGGCTCCAAAGGAGGTAAGGAAATGGAGAGGTTCAATGTGATAGGGGGAACACTGATTGATATAATAAAATATAGCAAAACCTAATATAAGCTTCCAGATCCCAAAAATGAGTGACGAAAAGCATGCTGAAATGCTGAAATACTAAGTTATAGACTTGGGCAAAGTTATTCCTTTGATCCTAAGGTTTCACTGAACTTTCAATTTGATCCATATAGTTTAAATGTTGGTGATCGAATCTCTCTAATTTTAAAGAAGTTTTAACTGTCTACTATTGAGCCTCCATTAATGTCCCATTAAATTTTGTGACCAACAATGTGCCAACCACCCAGCCTAAGTGATATCATATACACAAGAGGATTTCATTCCATCTACCCATTGGCATGAACTGTTTATATTTAGATTGAAAATGGCACAAAATTAGCCATGTCAGCTTAATTTAACAACAGGCTTGATGATATATAAAAAAAAAAATGAACAAAATTTAAAATCATATAGATCCAGATGCAAACTTTTATTTGTGCAGAGAAACATGCAATTGAACAAAGAACTTGGGTTTCCAAATCTTTTATATAAATTAACCAACTTCTTTCTCTTAAAGTTATGGTACTGAAGATTTGCTTCAAATTTAGGGCAATGAGAAACTAAAAACTACTAAAATATTTTATAAGAGAAAAGATGGCATTAATTGCTACCACACAATCAGATGGAAGATTAAAACGTAAGATAAAGATAATAAAAAATTACAGTCCATCAATGACCCAATTGCTACTATTTCTGTCTAATCGGCAATCTGCTCCGGTCCATGGATGCTCTTGAGGAACACATGGATCACCATTCCACCCAAGCCTAGGGGGCAACCCCAAGGCCGTCTTCAATGCTTGTAAAGCCCTAACTAGAGTAAAAGAAAAATTATCAATTTGTAAAAGGCTGTTTACATTTGGTTTAACAAAAACAATGTCCGGTACCAATAATAGTATGCAAAATGAGACAGATATATGAAACAACACCAAAAGGAAGGCAAACCCTACAAAAGTTAAACTTCATCTCTAAATGGGGGAAGGTTGTAAGAACTAACAGGAATTAAAAGAACAAGTGTGAAGATAGAAAGAAACCTGACAAGTATGAAAACTCATCTAAAAGTACTCAGTACTGTTATTGTATAGTTAATAAACAATTCCATGAAGTACTCAGTATAAGCTATAGACCATAAGCCCAATCAACTGAGTATCAAAGGTTCTGTTGATTGGTAAGAGAATAACAAAAGCCACAAATTGAACAATTCTGTATAAATAATATATACCCTATGCATGAAAATGTAATGCTATTGCTCACTTGTCAAAGATCTGGAACATCCAAAATGGATGTTGACATTACAAAGCCCTTCAAGTATTCAGAAAATTCAACCTAAGTTTCCTTAATTATATTGCAAGTAACATTCTATTAGATGAAGTAATTTTGCCATATTTAAGCTTACATGATTATATACTACCAGCAAATAAGAAAAAAAATATATGACCATTCAAGTAATAACTGAAAACACAAATGAAATGTTGAGATGATTCTATTCTTGGTTTTGGGAAAAAAAATGAAAACTGCAACAATAGCAGGGGTCAGTATATGTACCTTCCTCAAATAATGTCTTTGACTCAGCCATAATAATCTCAAATATCTCAATGGCATTGATTATGACAAGACTGCTTTCTTTTGGGCTCAAGGTTATTGTCAAAGTCCTCCCATTGACAGTAACGGTTGTATTAAGCACAAGGGAAGTATAACGATCCCCACTCATTTTTAAAATGTCTACATCTTTGAAGACAACATCACCATTTATCATAACGTCAAAGACTCTTTGTCCATCAGCAGTCACTGAATTATCAATCTCAGCAAAATGTAACCAAACAGAGTAGTTTCTGTTGGGATCGACATCCATTGTATATGTTAAATCAGGCTGACTATCGGTGCTAATTAGGGCTGATTGATAAAGACTTTCTGGATAAAAGTTTGGTGGAAGTGAAGCCTGTTTGATCATAGTTTCAACAGATCTGATTTGATCAGAACCCTGGCTAAAAGTTTGAATGTGTTTCCAAAATCTGTCTCCTCCCCAGGGACCCCCACCATAATCTACGTCAAATTTTGACTGTCCAAAACCACAACTAAGTCTTTTTACAGTTCTAAGCATTATCCCTTGATCCCACTGTGGACCAAAATAATAAGCTTTGGCATCTATTTCAAGAATCTCAATTGAAAGGATTGTTGGATCTCCATGGCCTGTGCTATGGAAACAGATTGAGACAGAACCATCAGTAAGAAACACTTGAGCTTCTAAAAATACTTGATCATCCTGATTGGTCCAGCCTGATTTTAAAGAATAAATTTGAGTTCCTTCAATGGAGATATCAAAGAGAGGTTCACCAGTGCCTCTAGGCGGTAGAACAATTCCAAAGAAGCTCCTGATTGAGTAATGCCCTTTTGGCACTCCATCAATGTTGTAGCAATTTTGAGGGCCATCAGACAGCGGGAAATAGCGAACAGTTTTTAGTGGAGGAGTAATATAACTTGGAACTGTTGCATTGGCAGATATTCCTCCTGTATATCCAAAGTCTTTATGCCAAAGGGTTTTGGTTGGTAATGTTTGAACATTTTGTTGAGCCCCACAGCTTATGCGCATAGCAAACGGTGCTGCAATAATTAAGAAGTTAAAATCCTGAACTCCATTTTAGAAGTTGGTGACACATTATTATGAAAGAAAAATTTTATGAAAGTCTCACTCCTTTGGCATGTTTAAAAAGTCATGCCAGTTCATTGACGCTCACATATATTAGAAAATATCAATCACCATGTGGAAAATGCCTCTTCACCAAAAAAATAATAGGAATTACTTAGATAGCAAATAGATGAAAAAGTGAAATATAGTCACATATTTGACATGATATTCAACTATATGCAATGGTCTGTGTGCAATATGTATGCAAAATATCCACAATGAACAGGTACAGTGAACTATTGAAACTCAATACCTTAGCTTCAATCAGCACGACTAAGTTGACTGCCCCTTCATTAATATTATAACTTAAAAAGAAAATAATTAAGCTCTTGAGGCTAATAGGAAGAAGTAGACGATTTATTTATTTATTGTTTTTGCTTTGTAATATACAGTCACTAGTCAGGCCTGCCTTTTTTATGGTTTAAACCCAAAAACAGAACAGGAAAAAGTCGCACTACTGTCCTTTCTCTATTACTACAGCTGTTTCTCAGAACTCAGAAGCCAGATGAAATCAAATGGGTAAAAAAAAGATAACACTACAGAGATGGAAAGACGGAAGCCTACGGCATTCACTCACTCTAATTCATAAGCACAACAAACAGATCCACTTCAGAATTCCATCACAATCGAGCATTTATTCTACCGAAATTCCACTCACATTTTTCTTGCTTGCCAACTCAATTGAACTCGCGACGACAAGAGATTCACCAAAAAAACAAGAAAACAAAAAAAAAATCGTAATCGAGAATTTTAAAGCATCAGCTAGAATCAATCATCAATGTACATTACGAAACCGAAGCTCACCTCGTAGAGACAGACACGAAGTAAAAGCAAAGCAGAGGATGAGCATCCATGAAAGAAGAAATTTAAGCAGCAGCAGCAGCATTGTGTTTGATCCTCAATCGGCCGCTTCCTTTCCTCTTTACTCTCACTTCATCTTCATCTTCATCTTCATCTTCATCGTCCTCATCATCATACCTCCATTTTTGCTCGCTCTTTCCTTTTTCTGTGGAGAGCGAATTTGCAGGGACGTGTTTGCACTTTACAGAAATAATAATAATAATATCGCCTTCTATTACAAATTCTGAAAGTATAATACACTTCTTTTTATGTTGACTGTTGAGAGAACGAAACGGAAATAAACGGCGCGAATTGTGAACTATTTCATAGGCTCTTGGGTTACCGTCGATGATTGGTGGAGTCTGAATCGGACGGTGGAGATGCGCGCTTGTTATGGACACCGTTATGATAGGAGAAGAGGAAATTTAGGGTGGGGCCCACGTGTCACGTCGCAATCGTTATGTGGGTCCCACTTATAAACGGTGATGATGGATGGAAAGGAAGGAGACTAGGAGAGTGGGTGCGTAGTGGGAAAGTAGTTGGTCTAGTTCCCTACATTTTCAAAGAGAGTACGTAAATAAATTAAGAATTTGGTGAGATAATAAAGTAATAATCAATTTATTTTTTATTTTTATGAGATATAATCATTGAGAATTGAGATCAACTAAAGTATTTTGATTTATATAGAAAAAAGTTGTATTCCAATTTTAATAGAGATGTATTTTTTTTTTGTAATAAAAGAGTTTTCCACAAAAATAATTATATCCATAGCTAATTTTGCTTTTTGTTACGGTCTTTAGAAGGAAATGACTTATCACATTATAGCATAGCGAAAAAACCCGGATCGCCCAATTCAACCCGGAACCCAGTGAACCAGGCACTAATCTAGTCCGGGTGACTATATTACACTAGAATGTTGGTGAGCTAGAAATTTTTCGGTTCAACCAGTTCACCCGAGTGAAACCCGTTGAACCTCTTGTGTTGGCCCAACCTTCTATTTTTTGGTTTTCTCAAAGATCCCTTTGAAGTGCATCACTTGAGTTAAGGAATTGAAGATTTTCGAATTACATTTTACCTTTTAAAATCAATCAATTAAATTAATTTGGCATTAATCAAAATTAACTAATCAGGTCATCCATCAATCAATCATGAATCAAAATCAATCAATCACATTAATTTGACATTAATTCTTATAATTTTGTATGTGTATAAGAGATTTGTTTGGTCCATCTATATAAAAATATATACATATATTTGTTTTTTTTATTTGATCGGGCCAATTGAATTTTTAGTGACCCAATCGTTGAACAGTAACCCAACCACCCGAAAGCTTATTCGAGTTAATGACTAGTCTAAATTTTTAAACTATGAATTATTTTTCAAACTCAAATAAAATTTGGATCTTCACCTTAAGGGATTAAGGGAGGAACTATTAGACCATACTCATATGGTTATAAATGGAGTAAATATAAATTTAGAAAGACTATCTTATTATTTTAAAAGTTGATTTATAAATTCTCATACATTTGTACATTGAATCATATGTTTGTTTGAGTAAGTATTGACGAATATAGGATAGAGAAATAGTGATGAGTGAGTGGGTGGACTTTTATTAGACTTTAGACCTTGTGTTATGTATGAGTTTGTGCACGAATTGCGCTCTACAGTGTGGTGCACCAATTACTGCGCAATCCACGGGAAAATTGATCAGCCTCTTTCTCTCTCTACGGCCCCCTGTTCCTTGTATAATTCATTCAAATGAGATATGTATATACTTTATTTTGAAATTTTAGGATAAATTACTCTCTTTAGTATCTATTTTATGAACCAATTTCACTTTGGTACCTTATTTTTTCAAAAGTGATTCTTTAGTACCCTGTTCTTTATACCGTTAACATTCTAGTACCATGTTCTTTCAAAATTAACATTTTGGTACTATGTTCTTTGCATCGTTAACACTTTGGTACTCTATTCTATGGATCAATTTCACTTTGGTATCCTGTTCTTTCACGATTTGTGACCATGTTTTATCTTTTTTAAGGTACCGAAGTGTTAAAAGTACAAAGTACAGGGTGTCAAAATGTCAACAGAGTACTAAAATGTTAACGGTGCAAAAAAACAGAGTACTAAAGTGTCACTTTTGAAAGAACAGACTACCAAAGTGAAATTAGTCAATAAAACAGAGTACCAAAGTGTAAATTATCCAAAATTTTAAAATGATTGAAATCTTTCCGTAACTTCTTAACAATTTTCTTTCATGTTATATCTTAATAATTATGGAGTTCTACTTGGAAGTAGAAGGAATTCCTAGTGAAAGTCTTGAACAAGGGATTATCATTCAATTTCTCAACAACTTGAAATGGACCATTAGCTCTAGCCATGATACATTCTTAGAAAATATCCCCATCTGAAATATCTAAAATTTGTAATATATATA
The DNA here is from genome assembly GCA_003254925.1 of Chamaecrista fasciculata. Classification (NCBI taxonomy): domain Eukaryota; kingdom Viridiplantae; phylum Streptophyta; class Magnoliopsida; order Fabales; family Fabaceae; genus Chamaecrista; species Chamaecrista fasciculata. The sequence goes on from QANZ01007536.1 coordinate 234,508, forward strand.
TATATATATATATATATATGACAAATACAAAATAAAAATTAATCCTTTATTATTTTTTTTCCTTGAATTTTCAACTACCTAAACAAAATTTCTCTACTTTTTTTCTTTCATTATCTCCAATGAGCAAACCCCTTTTTTGGTCCCTCAATTGTTACTGAGTCGAGGAATCGGTCCCTCAACTGTGGGAAACTACAACTCAGTCCCTCGATTGTATAATCCCGTTTACGTTTTGGTCCCTCACGTCTGGTCCGTTAGTGATAGAGGTGTTAAGTGATGACGTGTCACCGTTATCTATTTAGGTGGCCGTTAAATGCTTAGTTGAGGGACCAAATCCTCGACTCAGTAACTATTGAGGGACCAAAAAGGGGGTTTGCTCAAATTAATATCCAACTCATTTCCACTTGACACTTCATTCAAACTTCTCTTGCAATTTGGTTCCAAAACCCCTAAATTCCCTAAAACTTTTTTTAATCCTCTTCTTCATCTTTTTCATCTTCTTCATTCATTTTAGTCCCAAATCCTAAAAATAAAATTGTAAAGTATCCCAAAACCTTTCCAAACATTCCAATTTAGTCCTTAAATGTATTAAAAACCCCCGTTTTGAGCAAACCCCCTTTTTGGTCCCTCAATTGTTAATGAGTTAGATAATTCTCCATGCTATTTGAAAACTTGAATGTTAGGGGATTTCTGATCTGGATGAATATGGTGACAAAACTGTGGCTAATGGGAATGTGGAATCCAGTACATCTGAGCCGGTAAATTCCATATTTGTTTTGCCAATTCTGAGACTGCAAACGGGCATTGCATGGATTGTATTCTAAATACGTTCTTTCTCTTACATCTAGCCTTTGCTGATGCAATGTCGTCTCTATCACTTGGGTCGAGCCATAAAGGGTGTTCTTCTAATGAACAAAAAGGTATGTTCCTTGTTAGATTGTCATGATGGAAATACATGATCGTTTTTTATATGATAATATGCATTTTAGCAAATATATATTAACTCCAAGGTTCAGTTTTGTATCCATGAGTTTACTATTGACACGTTTTTTACCAATTAATTTCAGCTTCTTAAATTAGATGTTTTGAAGTAAATCACCCCATTGTATTTGGGAGAGGTATTCCTTTAAGAACCTAATAATTAAAAAGGTAGGTTGAATGAATGATTGTATTGATGAATAATGAGTTTATATCCAGCAGAAAGGAATCCTGAGAATCAGGATTTTAATAACTAGCAGATCCTAAAATCAGGGCAGCTATTTATAATTAAAGGTAAATCCCAAGAATCAGTAACTGATATGTACAATTTAAATATCGTATGAAAGAGAGAAGTTAGGAGAGGATAGCTGAGAAGTAAGGGTTTTAGGGTTTTTAATACATTTAAGGACTAAATTGGAATGTTTGGAAAGGTTTTGGGATACTTTACAATTTTATTTTTAGGATTTGGGACTAAAATGAATGAAGAAGATGAAAAAGATGAAGAAGAGGATTAAAAAAAGTTTTAGGGGATTTAGGGGTTTTGGGACCAAATTGCAAGAGAGTAGTTTGAATGAGGTGTCAAGTGGAAATGAGTTGGATATTAATTTGAGCAAACCCCCTTTTTGGTCCCTCAATTGTTACTGAGTCGAGGATTTGGTCCCTCAACTAAGCATTTAACGGCCACCTAAGCTGATAACGGTGACACGTTATCACTTAACACCTCTATCACTAACGGACCAGACGTGAGGGACCAAAACGTAAACGGGATTGTACAATTGAGGGACTGAGTTGTAGTTTCCCACAATTGAGGGACCGATTCCTTGACTCAGTAACAATTGAGGGACCAAAAAGGGGGTTTGCTCATCTCCAATTCATACATACACCGAATAAGTTGGTTATATTAAAACAATAAATACGAAAAATAAATGATAAGTACCATTATTAATTCTTGGTCTGGGTACTTCCCCCACACCAGTTGTAAAGCCACAAAACAGGAAAAAGACAATTCCTGTTCCAGTTAAAGAAACATCTTCTCCTTCCATTATTTTTACTCAGTGGCATATAATTTTTACATATGGCCTAGGAGTCAATTCAATTCAAAGAAAAACTTAAAATGTGCATTTTGCATCATCAAGCAACTTTCATGGGAGAAAATCAATCCATGCCAGTATTTCTGTTCACTTGCTGTTAATTTGAGGACCCTATTGGAAACAGAAATCACTTTGTATGACTACAACAAGAAGTTGAGGACTGAATAAAGAAGTGTGGCATCTTTTGATGATCACCACGTTAATTTACTCCAACTTGACTATACAGTAGGGTTTTCTCCTTAATGCAGAATCAATAGATATGTGATCAAATACAAGGTAAACTACATAGCATAGGAAGTAAGCTTGCGTAATCACACTTAATTGCAGCTAAAAGTCAGCACATGAAACTTCCAAATATCATTTTATTCTGATTCACAGATTTCTCAAGCATACATCTAAAAATTAGTGGTTATAAGTGAGATATCACCTTGAAACATGATAATGAAGGATACATATCTAGTCATGACCATAAAGTTCCAATGAACAAATCAGGCAATCCAAAATCCATAAAGCTCAAAGCATTACCTGAATTAGATTACAAAGGCAGGAGTCATACAATATAACTCATGCACCACAATAACTAACCCCCAAAAGAAAAAACTTAAAACAGGATAGGTAAACTAAAGATTGCACACATAACTAGCAAGGAAATAAAGTTTATACTTTTGAGAGAGAGAAGAAATTCTTATAGGGTATTCGATTTGTTGCTTTTTAAGCCTGATCCTCAGTCTGCTTATCTTCCACATCATTAGCTGCAGCAGTTGACTCCCCACCGTCGCCTCCCTCAGCTGGTGGTTGAACTTGTTCCTCCTCAGGCAGTGGTTCCTCGACATAGTCATTTTCAAATGCATCAGCTGGAACTTCATAAATCCTAACTTGGGGCTTCGATGGATCCTTCACTAAGACATACTTCCCCTCATTCAGTTTCATACATAAGTCAACAATGGACTTGACAATTCCCCACATATTAGCAGTGTTTAAATTAATTTGAGTCGCAAAGTCGCGGGGTTTATACCCATTTACAGCCAAAATCACATGATTGAAATGATCACGGGGATGGACCCGGGAGACATAACCCAACTTCATCAAATCTGCACTTGCCAATAAAGCTTGGGCAGTCCATTTCGCCATCTTATTTGCATTGTTCTTCAGCTCTGTAGCCAAGACAGCACCCCTCTGTGTCTCCAATTTCTGTCTCCAATCAACACCTGAATATTTGGGATCAAATTCATTCAATGCATTCAAAGTAAGGAATGACCTCTGTTTGTTCACATCAACAATACTCTGAACTTCACACCTCGCAACAAGATACATATCATCCTCAAGCTTCCACCTCCTATACCTATATGCCACAGAAGCAACCTCTTCACTCTCATTTGCAAAAGGATTAGGCTCATCAAACGTCACCTTATTCCCATCTCTAATCAAAACTTGCTGCGAGAAATTCTGGTTGATATAGGCCGCCTCAACACTCAATGAATGCGCCGAGTTAATATCATCTTTAGCCTCAGGCAATGGCTCCTGCGAGGTCTCATGAACAGAGAGCAAATCCAACTGCGACCCATCTCTCTTATCGAAAAACAACTTGTTCCCAACTCGCTGAACAACAATGTCCCAAGAGTAAACAGACCTAGGCGCGCACATAAGCGTTGAAAGAATAGTATCAGTAGCAAACACTGTCGCTTTATCCTCATTAGCAAGCCTTCGAATGACTGGATCATCAGTGGTAGTAACCTTGAAGAAGTTCCTATTCTTAAACCTCTCAAGACGACGCTCGTTCTTGGGAGTGATTCGATCATACGACCTGTCGTAATACTCAAGCCCACCACATAGAAGAAGATCTTCAGGTTCCGGAACAGTAAACGAGAGCTTCGAGAAAGTTGAAAATGGAATCTGGTCCAACATATTCCATTCCGGCTGAATATCGACGGATGATTTGAAGACGGCGGCTTCACGGCGTGTAGAATTAGCGTTGGATCTATTGAGATGGTAGTGACGGTCACGGCGAGCTCTTTCCTTCTCGGCCTCGCGTTTTCGAGCTTCGACTTCTTCGTCACGGCGTTGAGGGAGTTGTCGTTGCTGTTGAAACCGCCATTTGGGACCGAATTTAGGTCGCGGAGGGGGTTTTCCGTCGACGAGGCGGAAGGAGGCGTCGTTGTCGGCGGAGGAAGGGAAAGAATCGTCGGTGGTGAAGTCGAATACGGCGTCGGAGGGGTTTTTGGGACGGGTAGGGTTGTTGAAGGAGCGGGTCCAATCGGCGATTCGGCCGAGTTTGTCGGAGCGCGAAAATGGAGCGAAGGGGACATTCGCCGGGAGGTTGTTGCCGGCGGCGTCAGGTGGACCCCATCCGTCTGGGTTGAATGGAACGGCTCCTGGTTCAAGGATTCCCACCATTGATGCGAGCGAATCGAGTTGTCTGTGAGAATTGAGATGGCAAACGCAAGGGTTTAGAGGTTTGGGAAGAGTCAAGTCTTAATTACATGTTGTTTTGAGTTTTGACTAATTATTTCTTTGCTTAGTTGGAGTTGTCAGTAAATAAAGTCCAATTGAGCTTATTTTCAAGTTCGATTGCGAATGGTTCAAAAGTATGAGTTACTTTTAACAATTTTTTTTTCTGCCTAGAAACAAATGAGGTCAAGCTAGGTCCAAAAGTGATTTTTTAATTTTTTTATTTCGGAGCCACTTTTGAGTTTAATTTGACTTTATTTACTGACGATTTCAACTAAATAAACAAATGATTCATTAAAAACAACTCATAGCTCTGAAATCGTTGCAGTCAAATTTTGAAAACAAGGAGGTATTTGGTAGTTGGTACACGGATTGGAAAAATAGTTTCGGGATTATGAGTTTCGAACTAGAATAATTTCGCGTTTGGTAAGCAAATTAGAAAATTAGTCCCGAGAATATTGTATTCCCGGGAATGCCTTAATCCCATGAAATGATCCAAATTTAATCCCACCCTAGGGAGTGGGATTAGTCTAATCCCATGACATGAGATTATTTTTGTACATCCAAAATGATTTTATTACCCCTAATTAATTTTCCCTAATCAATTTTTTTTTCTACAAACCCATGTCACTTTTCATCTTTGCCACTAAGTTTTATTATGTTGAGAATTATGGACATTGTGTTATAAAATAGTATTTTCCTCATGAATCTATTAATGTTATTTAAAAATTTTAATTATGATATAATTATTTTTTTATAATACAGTATTTTTCTCATGAATTGTTTTGAAAAATTTCTCATTTGATAAACTATTAGTTGTGAATAAAAAGTCAATGGCATATTTGTAAAAGTATTAAACATTCCCAAGAATATCAAAGTTGAACCAAACACAAGATTGTAACATTCTTGGGAATATTGCAAAATAATCCTAAAAGATTATTTTAGCTCATCCAAACAAATATTCTTATAATCCTGGGAATCTTATTCCTGTGTACCAAACGCCCCCAAGAGATTTATAAGTTATAACAAATTTCACCCGTTTAACAGTAAAATGAGCAGTCAACTTTTGGAACTTTATTTGACTTTGTTGTTGACGGATCTAATTGAACAAAAAAATATCTCATAAAAAATAACATGTAGCTCAAGATTGATCGAATTTAAAATGAAATAGTTATAATCATATTCAATTGTTCAAACCAAAAAATAAAACTTAGTTAGAAAAGACAAAGAACATGATTATAATTTACCTAAAAAATGAAAGACCAAAATTGTACCTTTATTTTTTTTTTGAAAGAATTTTGATGGAATCACTAATTGAGTTGTCCACTTTCTATCGTGCCCAAAATCCTATTTTGATTTTTAATATTTATCTTAAATTTTGTTTTGGTCCTTAATATTTTTTTTATTCTATTTTAGTCCATACTGTTTCCTAGAAGTTTCATAATTAGTCCCTAACTATTGAATGTGATCATATTTTTCTCATTTCGAACTCAAATATGATGAAATTAGAGCTATAGGTTAAATTTTGATGATTCTTTATTTATTCATTTGGAGTCATAGATAAATAAGGTCAAATCGAACATGAAATCGTGCCTGAAAATGGGCCACTTGTTTCATGAACTTAGTCATATCTCTATCATTTCAAGTCCAAATGCAACAAAATTAGAGATATAAATTACTCTTGACAAGTTCTTTCTCTAACCAGTTTTGGTAGTTGGCAAACGAAGTCAAATAGTGCTCAAAAGAATGAGTTTGATCAAAACATTATAATTAACTTTCATAGTACTATTTGACCTTGTTTGTCAGCGTTTTCATCTAGACAGAAAAAGAATGCGTCAAGAGTAACTCGTAGCTTTGATTCCGTTGCAATTGGACTTGAAGAGAGAGAGAGAGAGAGAGAGAGAGAGAGAGAGAGAGAGAGAGAGAGAGAGAGAGAGAGAGAGAGAGAGANAGAGAGAGAGAGAGAGAGAGGGAGAGGGGACCAAATTCATAAACAAGTAGTCCATTTTCAGGCCCAATTTAACCTTGTTTACATATGACTCAAATTGGGTAATAAAAAAAATTCATCAAATTTAACTTGTAGCTCTAATTTCATGACGTTTGAGCTTAAAACAATTAAAATATGATCACATTAAATAGTTAGAGACATATTACGAAACTCTTAAGAAACATTAAGGATCAAAACAAAAAAAATATTAGAGACCAAAATAAAATTTTGACCTTTCATCTTTGACTCTCGCCTTCTTCACTTCCCCAGAATTCATACTAATTAAATTCATATTTAGATGAATTAATAAAGATGAAATAAAATGATACAGAGAGTTTTGTATTTAACCATTAAAAAATTACTCTTGTGTCTTTAATTTCTCTTGGTTAAAGGGTCTTTGTGATCCTAAATTCTTTATGTTTTAAAATATTTAAATTGATCATAAATATTCATTTTAGTCCTTTATATTTCACAATATATTTCAATCCACATCATGATTTTCCAACTTTTTTTCTTCCCAATGATGCACGATTTTTTTGCTTCATTTACTCTTCAATATTTGCTCCATGATGTTTTTCCATATTTGTTAGGTACGATTTCTCGCTCTTCATTTTCATCTTCCATATTTGCTTGGTGTGTTCTTGATGGACTTCTTCTTTATCCTTTTCTCTTTAGTTGTCCAAATCCATACTATTTATTACCATCATTGGTTAACTGTGATTTAAGCCCAGTTTTTTTATTTTTTTTTACAAAAAAAACCTGTTGGTGCCTCTAACGTTTAGAGTCAGTTTCAGTTATGCCCCCAATGTTTGTTTTGTGTCAGTTATCCCCCCAACGTTTTACATTTGTTGTCAATTATACCCTAACTTCAATTTTCTTTTGGCCAAAGTCCTATTTTGGTCCCTCAAGTTTGCTCAAAGTTCGTTTTGGTCCCTCAGCTCAAAGTCCTTCATTCATCATCATCTTCACCACCACCACCACCACCACCACCGTCAGCAGCACCACCGTCATTGTCGCCGCCGAGCTTTTCCGGTGAGATTCGTCTTCTTTGGCGAACTTTCCGGCGAAATACACGGCGGCCCCGACGACTACGAAACTCTTAATCCAAGGTTTTTTACCTTCTAAGTTCAATGGCGGCCTGCATTTTGAGAACAAATGACCGAAATTAGTCAATTTCAAGCCGCCAAAAAATTATACAATCGCTGAAAATCATATTTCCAGTGGTGGTGCTGGCAGTGCTGCTGCTGCTGACGGTGGTGGTGATGATGGTAGTGGTGAAGATGATGATGAATGAAGGACTTTGAGTTGAGGGACCAAAATGAAACTTTGAGCAAACTTGAGGTACCAAAATACGACTTTGGCCCAAAAAATTGAGGTTAGGGTATAATTGACAATAATGTAAAACGTTGGAGGCATAACTGACACAAAACATATGTTGGGACATGACTGAAACTGACCACAAACTTTAGAGATAGCAATAGGTCGTTTGCCTTATTTTTTTTCACATGACAAGATGCAATTTTGTAGCATGTTAAACTTAGGAAAGGAAAAAAAAAGGGGGTAAATTGCACAGAAGGTCCCTGTGGTTTGGTCAATTTTCAGATAAGGCCCTTGTGGTTTAAAAAGTTTCAAATTGGGGCCTGTAGTTTGCTTCGTTAACAAAAAGGGTCCCGAGGTATATTTTCGTCCAAAATTTGACGAAAATCTTGGCTAAAATACTATTTTTAAGACCCTAACTATTAATTTTTGTTAATAAAGAAAACTACAGACCCTAATTTGAAATTTTTTAAACCACAAGAATCTTATCTGAATATGGGCAAAACCACGTAGCCTTCTCTGTTATTTATAAAAAAAAAAAAAAAAAAAATCACCTGAATCGCTAGAACCCCAAAACTACCGACGGTTTCCTTGATTATTAACCGGTTTTATCCATTGTTGATCCGTTCTCTGATAAAAGGATTACGAGAGTGAATCGTACGTGGGTGGTGTACTGTCAATAACTATTTCATTTAATTTATTAATAACTAGAATGAACCCCCATGCTTCGCATGCGATTTTATATATATTATTTATTATATAATTATAAAAGATAATAAAAAGTATTTTTTTAGTTTTATTTATCTTTTTATTTTTTTTATTTTCATTGGTTTTTTTTTTGAATAGAAAAGGAAACTGAAACAAAAACGCAGAGAAGAAAAACAAACAGAAAAACAAAAAACGAAAGCTAAACAGGGACCAATCTGGGCATAGCTACACCAGCAAGGTCATCCTGGAGGTAGGAGATACTAGTATGGGGAGGGTCATCAAGAGTATAATAGAATTATACTAAATTAAAATTAACATGATCAATATATATTATCATTTGACTAGCTTCTTTCAATAAATTAACAACAGATTGCATCATGTATTTTTTAATCTGAGTTAGCATTTGAATTTTTTTTCTATCAAATTTACATTATATATCATTAATCAAGTAGATTTTGTCTTTAGCAAAAAAAAAAGTAGATTTTGTCGTTAATATTTGGCTAACGTAATAGCAAATGATAAAATTGACCAAAATGTGAAACATTAGGGACAAAATTGACAACAAAAAAAGATTGGGGATGAAATTGACAATTAATGTAAAGTTTGAGAACGAAATTAGTGCTTTTGTCGTTTTTTTAATCAAGGTATATTTGTGGTTGACAATAGTAACTAATAACCTTATTGTCATACAAATACCTCGATGTTGGGACATCTGGCTTAAAGATTTTAAAGTTACTCCATACTCAAAATCAAGACTTGAACCCCTAGTATTTAATTAAGGATAGACAAAATTCTACTACTCAACTACACCCCTCAATTTTTCTTTTAGTGCAAAGTCTATTAAAGTACTAATGAAATTTTCGTTATGTCAATCATTTGACGTGTAAAATAAGTTGTAAAATGTTCAAAAGGGTTTTCGTAAAAGGCCCACCTTTAAAAAAGAGAATGAGCCTTATTCTATTGGAAGTCCTACACAACAGGCCCAAAATATCTGTTTTTGTTAACGTACAAATAAAAGATTTTAGAATTGTTTAGGTAATGTTTTAACTGTGCTATATAAAGCAGACAAACACCAAATGACCCCTTACATTTAGCACGGCAGCCCTAACATAAAATTAGGGTTTCTCTTTGTAACTTTTTGTTAACAACTTCGACATAGTAGCGATGGAAGGGCGCAACGAAGATGAAAATGGTGAGGAAGCATACAAAGAAATTATGGCAACATATGATATCTTGCCATCAAATCAATGGATTACCAAATGGTATGTACAAATTTGATCATCGATTATGTCCTTAATTCAATATTCATCTAGAGAGACAGAGAGAGTATAAAACTTGGTTGCTTTTATATACTAAATCGAGTCACTACGTTAATGAAAATCATTTTTAAAAATGATGAAAAAAAATTGAATATTATCCTGAATGTTTAGTTTGATGGGTATGTGTGATTTGAGGTAGAAACTGTTAGGCATTTCTTGAAAATTATTAGGTTTTGATGTTTAACAACGTTCAAAGTAACTAAAGAGGACTAGATTTGAGGTTGTTTAGTATTTTCTAAATAACACTAGAGTATGTTCAGTTTTAATTTGGGTGCCTCTCATATAGAAGTATGCAACGTCTGTCTAATGAGCAGCATAAACTTGGACAGTTATGGCATCATCTTGGATGCTACCAAGAGAGCATTTCAAAAGCAGTAGAGCATTTCAATTGAGGTGAGTGTACTTGTTTTACTTCAATAAGTTTCTGATACAAAGTCTAATTATATTAATTGCTTAATATCTAAATTATAATTCCATAATTAAATCCATATATATATATATTATACATTGGATAGGTGGAGTAACAGACATAACCGGATGATCATCATTGTTGATGTCATCATCATCATCATACTCATTGGCATTAGCAACAAGAGCTGGAATATATGCTAGTGCTAAAAATGTCTCCTTTATGAACTTTTTTGTTTCTCTTTGGACGGTGTGGCAGTGTCAATTCGAAGCATCTATATATCTCCTTCATTATGAAGAATGGGTTGTGTGGTGAGATATATATCCACAAGAGACTGATTTACCTTTTTTGCTTCTTTGGCCTCCAAGGCACAACTTCGACATAATAGCTTATGTTAAGAAGTATTGTTTAAAAAGTTCATCGGGTAGTCAGATTGAGATTTGGGTAATGATGAGTATGGTGTTTCAGCTTCTTGGAACAAAAGACACGTAATTGGACCAGGTCTTAGGTTATTGAGATTCTTGGCATTCTGGAACTTGTTTTCTTATAATCTTGATGCTCATTAGCTAGTGAAGGAATTTCCTATTCAAGTAGTACCATCAATGTTTCACGCTTTTAGATATGTGGAAAGTATTTTCCCCATATCTATGTTGAACGAGGAAGCTCAAGGTTATTTTTGGACTAAGATGATTGATACGGGAGGGGAAGGAAAAGTTTAGTGGAAACTTTTCAATTTAATCTTAGTCTAGAAAAATGTTTGGAATCCAAATCAAACATGCAGCTTCTTTGCTTCCTTTTTTCCCTTGGGTCTCCTTAATGGAAGCTTGGACTCAACCCCTTATCTATTGTTTAAAAATTTGGTCTTTATTAATGTAGCATTGTATTGATTATCAATTTCAACTTATGTTTCATCTAGGAAACTTCTCCAGCATCTGTGTTTCATCGTGTATTGTATGTGTGGATGATTTCATCAAGGTTTTCTTATAAAGGCACTAAAGTTTTTGTGTTTTGGTATTTGTTTGTTAGAGAAAATTGTAAGAAATTTGGAATTTCATTCCCTTTGAGGTGTAGCAAGAGTAAATCCTAATGAAGTTTTAGCATTTCTTTTTTCTGTTTTTATCGGATATTATTTTTGTTCCTGAAGAATGAGGAATCTAGTTAATCTTGGATATTTATGAAGATTTGATAGGATTTAATTTTCTTCTAGAGGATTCTATATTTTGTTTTCTATTTATAACCTTATTAAACAAGTGCAAATAAAAATTTCAAATCCATGGAGTTCCAACTATGTTCATAGCATTATGTCAATTGAAATCCTTAAACATTCTAATTGCTTGTCAAAGATGAGTAGTGTGACAACAATGGCTTCTTACTCTTTGTGATTGGATTTGAATCTTTTACATTTACTCACTCTATTTTTTTTTTTTTTTGTATTTTAGAGAGTGAAAGAAAGAAGTAGAGAGAGAAAGTATGAGTCCCACAAAATAATAAATATGTGGAGTCTACATTTTTCTCTCCCAATCTCTTTCTTTCTCTTTCTATAACATATAAGTGCGGAGAATTCATTTTTACCTTAGTAATCTAGCTGTATTGTGCAAAACAAGATTGGATCAACTACAATTTTATTTTCTATATTTTTGTAGAGTAAGAGAGAAAAGAAAAGAGAAAAAGTGTGATTACCATAAAATGATAAATGTGTAAGATTCTCTATGTTATATATATATACAGCCCCCAACGCACACACACATATACTATACATATAATTTAATTAAAGAAAAACTATTTTGGTCCTTGAAATTATACCAACTCAACAAGTTAGTACTTATGATTGGAATTGGATCCTTCACATTTGCTCTTTGTATTTTTTTGTGTATTTTAGAAAGTTAAAGAAAGAAGTAGAGAGAGAAAATATGAGTCCTACTAAATAATAAATATGTGAGGTTCACATTTTTATCTTCCAATCTCTTTCTTTCTCTTTCTATAATGCACAAGTGCAAGAACCCACTTCTACCTTAGTAATCCAGCTGTGTTGTGCAAAACGAGATTGAATTATTTACATTTTTATTATTTATATTTTTTGTAGAGTAAGAGAGAGAGAAGAAGAGAAATAGAAAAAAAAAAGTGCGAATCCTAAATGTGTAAGATTCTCACATCCTTTCTCTATCTCTTTTTTTATTCTCTATAATATATATACATCTATACACCCTCCCTCCCCCACATATATATACTAGGGTAAATTACAAAATAGGGTCCTGTGGTTTGGCCCCGTTTCAGATAGGGTACATGTGGTTTGAAAAGTTTCAAATTGGGGCCTGAGGTTTACGCCGTTTGCAAAATGGGGTCTAGGTGGTTTTGGCTGTTAAAAATAACGGTGAACNTTTGAACTCAGTTTTTATAAAATTAGTGGTGGCATATCTATAACTAGAGGCTTTGCGTGCCCTAATGGGCACGTAAATATATATGTAAAATAAATGAGAGACTAAATCGTTAACTCAGTAAAAAAGAAAGGATCAAATAATAATTTTTCTCTTATTATTAATTTTGTACTATAGTTTTAAAATGTGGACGACCAGAAAGGGGTGGAGCCATATAATATAAGATATTTTACAAATATTTCCTAATTCAAATTTAAAATTAAATTGCATTCATGTTTCAGATTTCGGAATGATGTGAAATTTTCACCTTTTTCCATTTTTTTTTAAATTACATTTTGACCCCAAATTTTTTTGTAATTTTCATTTTAGTCCTCAAATATCATGATCCAGAGACATTTTTATAAATTTTAAAAACATTTGGGTGCGTTCTGTAATTTTTGCAAAAAATTGTAAAGTTCATCTTCATTTCCGTGAACGTACAGTTTTGTAAGACTAAACTGCATTTTTTTCTTGAGTTAAGACTAATCTGCACAAAACTCTATATAAAATTTGTTAAAATGATTGTTTGAAAATCTCATGAGAGGATAAAAGGATATTTAATTAATTAACTAAGGTTAAATAATATAAACAATGACTATAAAATAAATATTATTATCTATAAGTTTTTCTAATATTTTGATGAATTTTATCATTTGACTAACATTTTTCAATAAGTTAACCACAAATTTCATGGTAATTTTTAATTTAAGTTGATACTTAGGTTTCAGTTTTTATCAATATTACATTATATGTTATTAGTCACGTAGAATTTGTTGTTAATATTTGGCTAAATTAAGAATAAAGGATAAAATGATCAAAATGTAAAATATTAACGATAAATTTGACAACAAAAAAATATTAGGGATGAAATTGAAGATAATATATTGTTTTGGGACCAAAATAGTATTTTAACATAATTTTTTTTGTTATTGATTTTATTCTTAATATTTTACATTTTGGTCAATTTGATCATTTAACTAACATTTTTCAATAAGTTAATCACAATTTCATTGTAATTTTTAATTTAAGTTGATACTTAGATTCTTTTTCTATTAATATTACATTATATGTCATTGATCACGTAGAATTTGTCGTTAATATTTGACTAAATTAAGAATAAAGGATAAAATTGATCAAAATGTAAAATATTGAGGATAAATTTGACAAAAAAAATATTAGAGATGAAATTGAAGATAATATAATGTTTTGGGACCAAAATAGTATTTTTACATAATAATTCTGGGCGGGAAAAAAGACCGCCATCCTCCCCAGCAATATTATATACTAGGGGCTTGGCGTGCCCTAACGGGCACGCCAATATGCATGTAACGTTTGAATTAATTTAAAGTTGAAGATTATATTAAATTTTTATATTGATAAAAGAGTAAGTTTGAGACCAATTTGAGAAATTATAAAATATTTAGGACCAATTTGAAATTACCTCATATGGGAGAGTGAGTGGGGGAGAGAGAGTGGTGGCATTTTTAATTGTTTTTTACATTTTTTTTAATTCATTTATTTTTTTAAAGAAGTGGGGAGAGTGAGTGGGAAGAGAGTGATATGTATATATATATATAAAAGATAGATTAATAATAACTTTAAAATAAAATTAATAAATAAATATATCTTTCTTTTTGTCAAAATTTTTCAAACAAAATATGGTCAAAGGGTTATTTTGGTCCTAAATGTATGACTTAATATTCATTTTGGTCCATTATGTTTCAAAATGTTCAAATTGATCCTAAATGTTAGCAAAATGATTCATTTTGGTCCTAAATGTTGGTAAAATATTTAATTTTAGTCCCAAATTATTGAATTTTATCATATTTCTCTCGTCTCTCATTTCAAGTTAAAAGGACTTGTTAAGAGGAACTCGTAGCTCTGAATCCATCGCTTTCGAATTTGAAACGAGAAAGATATGATCAACTTTGTTTGGTTGACCATAAAACGAGAAGTCTACTTTAAGGACCGATTTGACCTCGTTTGTTGACGGCTCTAACTGGATAGAGAAAGTACTATTCGAGAGCAATACGTAGCTCTAAACTTATCACATTTGAACTTGAAACAAGCCATATTCAATTGTTGGGACCAAAATGAAACATTTTGCAAACGTTTAGGACCAATTTAACCAATATTATTTTTCATTTCATATTTTATTATTTTAATGAGATACATGTAGATAACCATATCTTATATTATATGGCTCTACCCCTTTCTGGTCGTCCACATTTTAAAACTATAGTACAAAATTAATAATAAGAGGAAAATCATTATTTGATCCCTTCTTTTTTACTGAATTAACAATTTAGTCCCTCATTTATTTTACATACATATTTGCTATTATTATTAAGGGTCTACAAGACCCAAGTCATGTAGATAACAAAATGAAACATTTTGCAAACGTTTAGGATCAATTTAAACATTTTAAAACATAATGGACCAAGATGAACATTAAGTCATACATTTAGGACCAAAGTGAACCTTTAACCTACAAAATATTGAACAGTTTTTATTCAGTACATTCATTTCAAACATTCATTTTGAATTCGCACTAACACTCTCAAACACAGCATAAGCTTCACCACGCAACAATTCCACGGCGTCGCTGCTTGAAGACGACCAAGTAGTGATGTCAAAGTTCGATTATCCAAGTCTTCCCCGCTCTGAAATTGCCGCCATCCTGGCGCAATTTCAGATTGCCAATGTATCCGAGAAAGAGCTGAACAACCCTAATGTGGAGTTGGTTATGGATTTATACTCCCGGCTTCTTCTTCATGTCAATTCTCTGCAAGAGTAAGATTTCCATCCTCCTCTTTAACCCTAACAATCATTCTCTCATTTACCCAGTGTTTTTGGTCCAATGCTCAGTTTGATGCTAAGTTTGGGAGTTGTAATATTCACTTTTTTTTTTTTTGGGTACCACCAGTGTTGTTTGTGCTGCTTGGTAATGTTTATATATGGGATTCTCTATTTGGCTAACTAAGTGTTTACATCAGTAACAATGTGATGGGTAAACCATACCATGTCGACGCAGGACTTGTTTATGTGATTGGATGAACTTTATGGATAGCTTGCACTTTTGTTTTTACCAAGTTTCTTATTTGGACAGGGAAGACCATGATCAGCTTGACTTTTCTGCTCTAGAGCACCTTGAGAATCCAGATGCTCATTTGGATTCTGTCCGAGTAATGAAGCTATGTAACAGGATAAAGAAGATTTTGGCCTCATTGCAGTGCCCTGGGAAATTCAACCTTAGAGATCTTTTAATGCCCGATGCTAAAAGGACTGAGTTGTTCCTTGGTGCAATTCTAAACTTCTGCGTGTATAGGTGAGTTTTTTTAATCTTTGGTTCTGCATTAGGCTTGTAGAAGAGGGTGTCATTATAGCTGTTTAACTGCCACACAGCCTTTTTAGTTACTATTTATCATTTGTCTCATGACTTTATTTTTTTTCCCTTTTGATATTAGGGAAACAAAATTGAATGCCATTACCAACATTGTTGATGAAGTCAGTCTACTTGAGGATCAGCGACAAGATTTGGAGGCTAAGATTTTGCAGGTTTTTAAATAATCCTAGAATTGTTTTATATTTACCTGATAATCCGCGTCCACTAATTGATTTTGATTTTTCATTACAGTTGAAGTCAGAGATTGCTGGCTGTAATGAAGCCAGGGAAAGGGAGGCATCTCTTGTTCAAGAGGTGGATGCAAAAGTTAATGAGCTGCGTCAAACCATTGCAACCCTGAACAACAACCAGATGTCGTTGAGAGCTTCTTTTAGGAAGCTGAAGGAGAAGGCTGGGGAAATGGATGGAAAGGTGAGCTTTTTGTCTGTATAGCAGTTTTTTTTCCAGCTTTGATTACGATGAAACTTACCACAGAAAGATATTAAATATATGGGAAGAACTGATTAAATTTTATGTCTCAATGGTCATGTTATTGGAGAGTATTAGCAATAACCAATTGTAGGAGTGTCAAACTTTAATAGACTCACTTAAGCTTTACAATCTTCATTTTCTGTGTATGACATTTATTGCTTGAGTGAAAAAACTCCAGTTTTTTTTTGGATAACTTGCTGTGCTTAGATGACCCTGCTTCCAGGCAGTTGCAGCAGAAGATAGGGTTTCACAGCTTTTCAAATTGTAGTCTGCTTGTTTATCAGTTTTGTTTTCCATTCGGTTATCAAGATTTGCTTGTTCTATGTCCTGTTGTTGTCTGTTTTCATTCCCTTAATCTTTCTGTCAATAAACTATGTGAAGATTGCTTGCTGCTTAAATTTTATTACTGTTCAATCATCGTGACTTACATTTTCCTTTTCTTACCCAGATTTCTACTGCTGAGTTTACTCTGGTACAAAGTGTGCAGGAAAATGCAAATCTGAGGTCAAAAATTGTTCAATCACCTGATAAATTGAAGGTATTTTTTTGTTTGGTTCTTAGTTCTTTCCCTACATCATTTGAAAATGTTTACAAATCATGATCATTGTTGTTAGTTATTCTGAGATTTATTGTAGACATAGTTGAATTAGTTCTATGGTCCTAACTTAGCTACCAATATGAGTCTTGCTTCCATCCCATCTTTCCCTGAAATCTGCTTGCATGATTCTCTTGTTAGCATAAGTGCATTAGCTCTATGTGTGTTGCATTTGTTTTTAATTTTGTATTGGCAACTACTAGACATCCTAAATTTTTTGTTGGTACTCTAGTATGATCTGATTCTAGCTTTGGGAAATTTCCATTTTAATACTGGGTTCATTTTCCTGTACTGCATACTTGAATTTCTTGAATATAAGAAAGTATGTCTTTTTAAGTTGTTTTGATGCTAAAATTGGTATAAGCACTTAATTAGTTGT
Source organism: Chamaecrista fasciculata (assembly GCA_003254925.1). Taxonomy (NCBI): domain Eukaryota; kingdom Viridiplantae; phylum Streptophyta; class Magnoliopsida; order Fabales; family Fabaceae; genus Chamaecrista; species Chamaecrista fasciculata. The sequence goes on from QANZ01007536.1 coordinate 252,027, forward strand.
TGAAATTCATCAAAAATCAAAAAGTATAAGAGAAAGAACTTTATCCAAATGCTTTTTCTTCAGAATCAATCATCAATCTTTTCTGTTTTACCCTTGAAATTAGTTACTAGAAACTAGGTTACTAATCAAATCCCTAAAAATTAGGGTTATTCATTTTCTGGATCAAATTAAACTAGTTTTTATCGTTATATAAATAACCTTGTATCATTGTATGTATCAAATTAAACTAATATAAACAGTTCTTTCTGACATTTTGTCACTTTTCATTATTTGGGTATGTGCCAGATGCAAACTATCTTAAAATAAGTTTCAACCTTGATCTAAGTCATATGGTGTTATGCTATATGCTCTGACAACTTTTAAACCAGTACCTATGAAACATTCACCAATCGTACTTACTCATGCAACAATGCAGATAAATTTGGGCCCTGGTTTGGTCTTCACATAATTTGAGCTAACACTAATTAGTAATTATTTTTTGATTAAAATTGTATACAAGCATAAATTTATAGTGTCAGAGTATACTTTGAGAACCCCCATTTTTTCTTGTAGAAAATATTTTCTACGTCCATGCTGATCACCTCTTCTTTCTTCATTGTCATACTAGCACAAGGAGAGATTTTTAAAGAAATTATCAACAAAGTGATGCACGTTTAGAAATCAAAATAGTAAATAAATAAAAAATATGTATAGCTATAAAAAAATTTACTTTATTGAGTGGAGCTGGAGTGTTGCCATAAAAGTAAAACCAAAATTGGATCTGGATGCTTTGAACTGCCAGCTGTCTGTATTAAAGAATTCTTAAAGATGTGAGATTGAACTAAAATTGGATTTTTGGTGCAGTTTTTTTTTTCTTCTGTCCTCACTTCTAACACTTTTCCCCCCATCATTTGACTCATAACTTTTCTTTCCCAATTTGCATAAAGAGAGAATTGGAGGAAAAAAAACTAGCTCGCGAGGAGGCAAAGAATGCTGAAAGTTCAGCCATGCAAACTTTTCATGAGAAGAATGCCCTTATTGATGTTTATTCAAAGGTATTTTGCCATAAACTCTGCCTCTTATAACCTCTCCTTTGGATTCCAGGCCGTACGTAGCCTAGTAATTGCCTTAAAATGCATGCTTTCTTAATTTGCCTGTTATATTATGATGACTGCAGTCTCTCAAAAAATTGGGCCTGTTTGGTTCTGTTTTTGATGTTTTGTTTTTAAAAGTGTGTTTTTGAGTATAAAAAGAACAGAAAATCTGTTTTTCAAAATTTTTTTTGAAAATAAAAATTTCAGAAAAGTTTTTTTAAAACGAATTTGAAGTTAATTTGCATTAAATTTCAATAATATGATTAATGAAAATCAAATTTCCACATGTTTCCTTCTTTTCAGTGTATAAAACACATTTCCATTGTTCTTCTTTTTTGAACTTTAAAAACAACTTTCTGTTTTTAGCTTTTTAAAAACTTTAAATGGTTAAAATATTAAATACTTTTTGCACATATTCTGGCAAGGACTTTAGGCACTTTCTCTTCATTCCAGAAGGAAAACCTCAGATACATGTAGGAAAGTGTGCAGGCACGTTGACGCATTCTGAATCTGTAGCTGCATGAACTTGTTGCTTCATTTCCTACTATTATTTCTTTTTTCAGGTTAACAAGAAATTGTCAAAGCACTCTGCTCTGATGCAGGCTTTACTGGACCAGGTGTTAACTCTAGCCATTATATGTCTACTTTCTTTTTTAGCTTTATGATTTACAGTTTGTTTAAATTCTCCATCTTGCCAGGGGAAGAAAAACCTTTTTTGATTTGAATTGAGCTTATAAGTGGAAAGCTGAAAGAGATTTGAGATACATAATGGAACTTACCCTTTTTATTTTTTTTCATTGTTCTAAGTTCTAACTATTATTGAACCGAACACTTTGTTGGTTGACATTAGCTTCTCTTATAGGCAGATTCAGCAAAATCAATCGAGAAGGATCTTAAAGCTTTGAAAATTAAACTCAGTGAGGATGAGGTACTGGAAAAGTCACTTGATGCCAAACTGGTTCAAAGAAGAGAAAAAGGTACATTCTTGTCCAAGCTACATGTACCATCTTTTTTAGATGGGTGGTTTAAAATGTAGATTTTTTTTTTTTTTAAACAAGAACAATTACATGAGACAAGCGAAATGGCCTACCATCTGCTGTTCAAGGGAAAAGAAATAACTTCTATCAACTGAGGTGTGTGTGTGCTTAAAACGTATAAAAAAGAAATTGTGACATAGTTTTTGAATATCCTTTAGAAGGATAGCAGTGGTCTCAGTATTCTGTTTTCCTGACTCAATTTGGCGAATTATATGCTGCTTGGGACACCAAATGATGACAACAACAATTCCTTGAGTTAGCAAAATATGGAGAAGCCTACGAATGTTGAGGATAACATGTGTGTCTATGTTGTGAGATGAATCATAGGTAGATTCAAGAATAATGCTTTGCACACCAGATGTAGATTTTTGTTGGGTTTAGCCTTTTATTATTATTATTATTATTATTATTATTATTATTATTATTATTATTATTATTATTATTATTATCATCATCATCATCATCATCATTATCATTATAATTATTATTATTGTTATTGTTCCCTTTTTATCAGTTGAGCATTTGGAAGAAATGAGGAAGCAGTTGGAAAAAGAAAGAGATACTAAGTGTGAGGAAGCATCTAAATACCTTAATGGTGTAAAATCAGAGGTGGAGTCAAAGAGACATGCTCTGCAAGAAAGACATAAAAATGTTGAGGCTGTGCTGGCAGAGGTTCCATCTTTTAAATTTCATCATATATTAAGGTCAACTTGATGGAAGAATAAACTGATATTATTTCTTGGCTGCATTAATAGGTGGATGCTATAAATGTTACAATTAAGTCAGTTAAAGAATCTGGTGCAGCTAAAGTGGAATTACTTGTCCATAAATGTGAAGAGATAATCAAAGAGGTATTGTCCATTAGTCCTTTTGGAAAACCTGTGTGGACTGATCATCTTTTTGGCTTAAATTGCTTGATGATGCATCAATAATTCCTCCTTTACAAAAGAAAATGGAAATTAAAATGCAGTCATGCATGACTTTCTTTTGAAGTAGGAGGGACAGCTAGTAACTCTGTACCTTGAAAATGGTTGAGTCTTTGATCACGAAATTGCCATGTTGATTTTACTTTGTTTTCTGATATTATATAAATAGGTCAAATTAATAGTAACTTATAAATGGGTGAATTATTGTTGCAGTTTCAACAATATAAAAACTCAATTCTCCACGTGATTGAATCTGGGTCAAAAGTTGATTAAAGAAGCAGGTAATTTACATTTTTACGCGTCATTTTATTGTGAACAAGATATTCTCAGCAAAGTGTTATACATGTAAGTTTTAAACTCGCAAAATTTTCAGGGATATTATTGGTTCATGGTCTTTTTTGTGAAGGATCGAGATTTCCATGTGTTCTTCGCCAAAGGATGTGTACTTCTTCATCTTTTCATGGCTTTTTGGAGATTTTATGTTGAACGGAAAGTGCAGGATCTTAGACAAACAATTGTAAGATTTTATTGGAATTGTCTTGGGTTTTTCTTTTTTTTGGTGGCAAAATGTTTAGGTGAGTTGCGTTCCAGAGGCTCACCAAGGTCAAGACATGCCTCCAGGCTTTAAGAGCGCTTAAAGAAGTACTTAATACTTACAAATCCCCTACTAACAAGGTCGTCACATCGGCAACGAGAAGCGAGCTCACGACTTTGTGAGTTATTAGTTGACTTCTTACCAACTGGATCAACTTTTGTTGTCGTCTTGGGTTTTCTTTCTTGTTTACTCTTGGAGGAAAAAATATAATTGATTAGTTTCTACTATAATTTTGTGTTCATTGATATTTCTACTTTCAATTAACATGCTTATAAACAATTTGATCTATGAAGTGGGTATTTTACACAAACATATTTTCTTCATTTAATTATAAGTTTTTTGAAAATGGGTCTCTTTTATTTAATAATAACTTCTTGCAACAAATTCATTTGGAGAATTAAACTTTTCAAGTATTTGCTAGGTGTTTGCATGTGACAAAGTAAAGCAATTACACATCATAACCTTAATACTATTATATATAGTGAATACTTGTTAATTTCTTCTTTAATTTAATCAGTCGATCTCTTTACTTATTACTTTATATATATATATATATATATATAGATAACTCCCAACAAGAGATATTCATTTCTCGAAAATATCAATTGATTCTTAAACAATTCGTTGATGCTGTTATTATTTTTATTGTTCCTTTCTTCCTATTTTTTTTTG